>NDFZ01005405.1:451715-492089 GCA_002192655.3 Mamestra configurata
AGGCTCGCCGCGGCCGCGGGCCCAGCGGCAGCAGCGCCGTCGTGTCCACCGCCTCTATCGGCTCCGGGCTCGGCCTCGACATGAACGTCGACGCCGGGCTATACATGCTCGTGTTCGGCATTGTCGGCGGGGGCGGCGGAGCTCCCGCCTGTCGCGCCAGGAACGCTCTGTTGAAACTGGCCAACGCCGCTAATTCTGCATTCAAACTGTCCTTCTCTCCCTTGTGCAGCTTGAACCTCTTGCGGCGACGGAGCAGCGAGCCGTTCTCGAACATGTCGAAGGCCTGCGGGTGCAGCGTCCAGTAGGCGCCCTTGCCGGGCCGGTCCGGGCGTCGCGGCACCTTCACGAAGCAGTCGTTGAAGGAGAGGTTGTGCCGNTGTGCAGCTTGAACCTCTTGCGGCGGCGGAGCAGCGAGCCGTTCTCGAACATGTCGAAGGCCTGCGGGTGCAGCGTCCAGTAGGCGCCCTTGCCGGGCCGGTCCGGGCGTCGCGGCACCTTCACGAAGCAGTCGTTGAAGGAGAGGTTGTGCCGCAGCGAGTTCTGCCAGCGCTGCGTGTTGCGCCGGTAGTACGGGAAGCGGTCCGTGATGAACCGGTAGATCTCCGACAGCGGCAGCATGCGCTCCGGGGAGCTCCATATCGCCATCGCTGTCAGGGCTATGTAGGAAAAGGGTGGTTTTTGATCACCGTAGGACTCACGTGTCGGCCGAGGCATCGTTTCGCACAGTACTGTTCTGTTATGTCAAGTTTGTCACCTCCGAAGGAAAAACTTGGGCGACACGTCTCTCACAGCGGAGTGGAAGATAAGGACTGGGTGAGTGAGCGAGAGTGCGCGCGAGGCGGGAGTGGCGCGCGCGAGGCGCCGCCCTGCCGCGCTGCGCCAATCGCGAGCCACGGACTTTGTTTGTTGTTTTTGTCGGCTCCGGACCCGTTACAGAGGAATTTAAATTGTTATCACGTTTACATTATACAAAATTTATTCGACACCGACAACAGCTTGAGCTTGTTTCGAAATTGCAATGATTAAAGTAGTAGATACTTATTGATGGTGCGGAGAGAAAGAGAAAGAAAAGATGTCTAGTGCTGATACCTACTCTCACATTAGTTCTGTTAAATAGACAGTGGCCCGATATGATTACAGAGTTATGTTATGAGTGGCCAAATCGATGGATTATAATGAGAGATTGACATGTGATACATAATTAAATCAGTCATTTATTTTTGATTACTTTATGTAAGAAGAATAGCTACTTATAGACCAAATTCCAACGGATGTTGTTTGAAAATTATTGTGAGTAGCTCTTTACAGTAAATATATTAAAATAATCTGTGTCGATTAGTCAGTTTGAATGTGTAAGAGCGCCACAGTACTTACGGTCTGTGAGCAGCTCCAGCTCGCAGTCATTATCTATGTATGCGCGGGCACAGCTTGCTTGCATCTTAGCCCACCAAGCATAACAATATTTTTCTGAAGGGTTTGATAAAAGTAGCTGTAGGTACGAGTACCGCATCTCTGAGTATAAAACTGAAAACTTAATGAAGGAATTGCTTAGAGTTCTACCTTACATCGTTTAACAGAATTAACGCAATACCTGAAAAGGTGAGGTAAGGTTATTTTACCACCTAAGAATACATGTGGAATGCAATAAAAAGTATTGAGTATTGGGGTCATTGTACTTTATGAACAACTTTTACCATGGGACCAACACGGAAATCACGAAATTAAATCGACTGCCCCTGTGTTGTGTTTTCAGGTATTGCGTTTATTCTGTTACACGTTGTATACAAGCAGGTAACGTATTTTCGCTGAAATAATCATATCTAATTATAATTAATAAAAAATAATAAATAAATTATATAAACATAAATGAATGATATATAAATAATTATATATTTTCAACAAAATGACTCACTTTTATATTCGTGCCACAATTATTGCCACTGAAATACAAAGTTTCTGAAAATTCTTATAAGACAATCTTAATCCATTGAAGTGAGCAGTCAGTCTAAGTGGATGCAGGGCTAGTCAGTCCCGCATCGCTAAGATCTGCGCTATGGCTCGGAGCGGCTAAAATACCGGGGTTCCGTAATACCGGAGTGGCTACGGGGTTCGGAACGAAGCGTTCAGGTGTAAACGATGACGCGTTGCTTAGATAAATGAACCAAAGACCTGTACTTAGGTGCTGTGTCATCGAACGTTAACTGCCTTCTTCATTTTATGGATATCTTTGGAACGATAATATCTACCTTTGTTTGGAAAATGAAAAAAAAAACAAAGTTACCTAGTCCTACCTAAAAGTTTGAATACTGGTTACGTGTCTGAATGCTGTGGCCTTATTAAACCTGAATAAGCGCCGTTTGGTGACAAAAACGGAAAACTTTTTTTCCTGTACAATTTGTAATAAGCGAACGTTTACGTTAACGCGATCGAGAATGTCAAAAAACTTGCACTAAGGCGATAAAATAATATACCTAATATACCTAATATTTATATTATTGTAGGTATTTAGTGTGGGACGCAACCTGTGTCGATACTCTTGCGCCATCCTATCTTCCTAGTTCATAGTATTGTGCTGGTGCTGCTGCTGCGGGAAGCCTCAAGTGGCGTAAATATTATTATTAAAATACCTTATTGGTAACTACTTATATTTTCGAGCCGTTTGGGGTTGAAATCCTCGGGCCGTGGAGCTCTTGTGCTCACAGGCTTTTCAAAGAAATTTCGAAACGCTTGATTGACACTTCCCGTGAAACAAGAGCTGGCTTTTGCTTCGGCCAGAGGTTAAGTATTGATATTCAACGTGGCAACGCCGCCGGTCTTTGACGCTATAATTTAGTTTGTTCAGTAGTAGTAGTAACTAATAAACTAAACTGTAAGTTAAAAAGCAATGCAATTAAAAAGGCCCGCGAAAAAAAAAAACTTATTTTAGAGTTTTTTTTTTACCTTAGTTTTTATCATTTTCATATATTTGTTTTTTTTTCTGTATGGTGTCGGATGTAAAAGAATAGCACCATTCATGGCACTTCCCGTGGCGTGGGTGTCGTAAGAGGTGCCTAAGGGACTCGCCAGAGAATGGGCAGCAGCATTCTCTGTGCATTGCAACAGCTACACTGCAAACGCCAACCCGCCTGCGAACCGTGGCGATTATGGCAACCCCCCTTTGGGGAAGGCCTATGCCCAGCAGTGGACGTCTTTCGGCTGATATGATGATGATATATAGTTAAAGAACAGCTGTCAAACGTCAATTTTTATACCTCAAGTAAAACTTATCTGACAATTGAAAAATCGACCCTAAAAGTATCACCGAAAGCGATCGACGTGTATAGAATGAAGTATTATCGCTAATCATTCTTAAAGGAACCTGGCTTTTTGAAGTCGGCTAAGAATCCTATGTTCCTAATATGGGTATCGCTCAATTAAAATTTGCCTCGAACGATTAACAGCCAATACTAATCGTTTGATTGTGTCTGATGATGATTTCAAGAATTGAAATAGGTTGCTTGCAAGAACTACTTAAGTGCAAGTTTATCACTGTTTCGGGCAATTTACTTCTCTAAACTCGGCTATTTGCTTAACTTACCTACTCATAATATTAATTGCAAACAGAGGGGGTTGTATGAAATTTAGATTTATTTTCAATTTTTCAGGGGCCAAAGTACTTACACTGGTTTATAAAGCACGTTCACTATAGGAACAACAATGAAATAACAAATTTTCCAAATTACTAGTGAATCTAAAGTCACCCTGTGGTGCCTTCAGCTTCATTGCCGCGGTGCGTTTCTGGTCACCACTGTTCAATGTTCATCCTGACTTTCAGAAGTTACTGTGGATGGAAATAGCTTGTTCCCAAACAGTCACCCAGTAGTAAACCTATGTGCCAAAACGTAACTATCTAATAAATTATTTGGATTTGCAGATTTTATAAGAATAGTACGTAGATCCTATTTGTTGCGTGCAAAATAAATCGGCATAGAGCGTGTTGGACTCGTCTGCCGAGTTTTGGTAGGAAAATATATTTTAATATTGGAGCGTGACAGCCAAAATCGATCGGTATACCGGTGACCATTCATAATACATATACTGATACTCTTCGAGTTCAGCATTGAGCTGTTGGTCTCGGCTGTCATTTGTAGATCGTCATAACAGTTAGTCAATTTTTTTTCTGTTTCGGAGGTCAGAGAGCCAGAAAAACAATACTTTGATAGATTTTTGATTTCAATTTTATTTTATTTTGGCGATTGAGATATTTTGTGATTGAGATGCGAATGCGAACTTTACTTAAAAAATAATAGAATAATAGGCCCGCTGATAGGTATTTATTTATTTTAGCCATTTGTGTCCCACTGCAGGGCAAAGGCCTCCCTTTCTTCCTTCCATTCCTCCCAGCTTTGGGCAAGTGTGGACCAATTCGGCCGATAGGCATCAAGCATGTCCCGCCATCGTCACCTGGGTCTCCCGCGATGTCGTCGAGCATTTTCTGGGACCCATATTTTGTTTGCTCTAGCCCATGAACCGTTCGACATGCGATAGACGTGGCCGGCCCAGTCCCACTTTAGTTTGACTGCTTTTTGTGTGACGTCGGCGATTTGTGTTTTGGAACGCAGCACTGTGTTTCTAACGCGGTCCGTTAATCGGACTCCCAGAATACTGCGCTCCATTGCTCGCTAGCAAACCTCGCAAATGTAAATCCTACTGGTATTCAGTTGTTTCCGGTTAGACTTGAAGCCGACCCGGCAACATTGGGAAGGGCTAGGCTTGATCGATTCATTTCAAAGGTTATCAATCAATATTTTATTTTGTTAAACAAAGATATGGTTACAGATGGTATATTGTCTAGAATATGTGCGCTATGTTTTATCAAATATAAACTAATATTAAAAGAGATTTGCTGATTAGAAATTATTAAAATAGTGTGATATTTAGGGACAATATTTTAATGTTCCTATTAAATTTACGTCATGCTACTGAACAGAGGAAGAATAGATAGATATAGATAGTTTAACAAATGTTCGACGTGATTATTTAAATTGGCATAACTTTTTTGTTTATGAACCGATTGACATGAAACAAACACTAAATGTTAAATTAAAAAGAAAGAAGCAACTTACCACAATGTATTAGTGAAACGACATCTAAATCGGGTAAGCCGTTTCTGAGATTAACGTGCACAAACTCACAGACAAACAGACAAAAATTCTAACTATCATTGTTTAGGGTGCCATTTGCGTTGATAAAGATCCCAATAATATTTTTTCTCATATATCTTCCATATACAGACATCGATCCGTTACATTTTTATTATATGTATAGATAGATAGATAGATCATCCCATCACTTACCAAGATATTTTATTAAACTGAAATGTCTCGGAGGTTTGACGTTAGGCATTTGGAAGGAATAGCAACAATGTTGTCGAAATAAGTAATAACTGGAGCAGTTAAAATGAAGTCGTCTCAATGCTAATTACAGAAGTTAATGCACGCCTTTATGACTGTTTGCGATACTCCGATTACATCCTTAACGAGAGGTTAATGAATCATCAAACGTTACGGGCTTTAAAAGGTGTATGGAAATTAAATGACGATTGCTGCTATGAATTTTTTTTTCCTTCCTTCGATGTAAAGATACCGACACATTAAAAAGCTAGAAACAAAGTAACATGTCTGAAAACAAATATGCAACTTGATTAAAAACATGCAATATATGTTCCTCTAGATACACTTATGGCTGTGGCAAGCTAGATCTCGTCACGTGCAGTTTTTTCATTTTGTAGTAATCTGGTCTCGGGAATCACGTCATTTGTAAGTACGGCACTGCCTTTGATCTCGCCGCCGATAGATGTAATAGAGGCGTACATCGTCCATCGATCAGCAGGCTAACCACGTCTCGCCAAATTGTCGGCGTCTTCGCAAATAGCTCCATTAAATTCAATCGGTCGCAGCAACAAGACAGAAGCGTCACTTACGGGACTCCTATATAATTTAGAGGTATTATCGTAACACATAGGTACAGGACCGCAAGCTGAATTCTGGTGCTTTGTATTCCAAATATGTCTCGTCGGCTATGGGAAGAATCGTGTCGTGCTCAGGGTGATACGTTTCAGCAGTCATAAAATCTAAAATGGCCTCTTTGGTAACAATAAGCCAAGCCCGAAACGAATTTTGGTTTTTTAATGTAAGCTTACGTATAATTAAAATTCGAACGTCTTAAGGCATACATAAACATTATAATGGTTTAATTAATACCCAGAGCATTTTGCGGCATTACGATTTTACTACGGTGATATTTTAACATAAATATGGTCGCGCTGATCATATCGTTTGCTTTTTCTACCGTAGAAACGCAATGAAACCTGCCAACCGTAGGTATGAAAACTATAATATAATATATCCTGGGACAACTCACACACGGTCATCCGATCCCAAACTAGGCAGAGCCTGTGCTATGACAACCAGACAACTGATAAACATACTTACATATTTCTAAATACATACATATTATAGACATACTACACCCAGACACAGGACAAATGATCATGCTTATCACACAAAGATTTGTCCTGGGTGGGAATCGAACCCACGACCTCCGGCTAAGCAGTCAGGGTCACTAACCACTCGACCAACAGGCCAGTCAATTAGTCAACTATGATTGTTTTGTCTTTCTGATTTATTAAAGAGCTGATGAATTAGGTAAGTACATAAATTGCATATTCAATTTCATTGAAGCATTTATGTTTTATAACAATGAAAACTTTAAAAGCTGGGGTACACTCTGGCAAATTAAAATCACCGAATTTACATCAAAAATATTGAACATATTTCACGCCGAAATTACAATTAAACGACATGTTCGGTTATAAATCATTCAGTAAAAAGTTTATAAATTTGCGCCGCAAACAGAACGCAGGGGTTACACACAATCACAATCGCATTGTGCTGTCTTTTAGTCACGGCGACGCGATTTTACAGACATGACTCGACAAATTGTACGATTAAATAGTTATTTTAAAATGATTCTACACAATGAAATAATTAATAACTGTATCATTGTGGTATACATTCAATTACAATCCTTTTATGCCAGACCCTATTTTAGAGATTCTTCCTCGTACGCATTAAGTGTGGGGAAAATGGAAAATGGACCGTCCGGGGCGTCGTGGGTCGCTGTAATATTATTTTTTGTAAGCGACTGTTTTTTGGTAACTACTTCACTGCTAGACTAACTATTTAGAACCGATAACATAAAAAAAATTGAACGCGATCAGAACATTTAAGTTAAACCCGGGTTTCATAGCCGTCAGTATAATAATTTTTGAAAAATATTAATTTTCATTGGTGAAATTCAGCCTTGGTGTTTTTAGTATAAACTGTTACGGACCTAAGAAACAAAACATTTCTTTTCAAAAATGGCTACTACAAAATAATATTCAAAAACAATGTGTAGATGTGGTTAACAGGTACAATTTAAATGAAACGTTTTATACACTGACGTCACATTGTGTTCTAGTGAATGCAATCATGCGAATGTAGAAAACAAAGTGAGGTGAAATCGATATTGGCATATGGTGTTCGACATGACTCACGCGAATTCCACTCATCGGTACTAATGTATAGCGAGACCAAACATGGTGATATCGTTCCCAGGCTCCACGTTAAACAACTTAGAATGCCCATTTAAATTCGTTCTGCAGTTGTGGGTGATGTGCGAACAAACAAAGGAATTGACGAAAATAAAACGAATTGTATCAGTTTTATTTCCTTATCTAACTGGTTAATTCTATATCTAAAAGCGATTGTATGTTTTGCCACTAGGTACTGAAAGGTTTTCGTAACAAAACGATAATTGCTGCAAGCTACTAAGCGAAGGTAAATGAAAAAATAAAACTGACTGAAATAGGTGTTAATAAAGGTGGGAAAATTATTTAGTACGTACGGTTTGATTTTTACCTACTTGTTAGGTTGAACTGTATTTACACAAAAAAGTACAAACGATATGGATATTATCTCAGCGATCGCTGTCACCTGTTGCAATATCCCATGGAGTCAATCATAGCACCTCGCTCACTAGGACCCTAATGATGATCCTTTGAGGCCGCCGCCGCCTGGACACACGGCGGAAAAAATTAAACACCTCACCTTGTTATTAAGTGTGAATTCTACAAATTGTTCACAAATATTTGCGTCTACCTGGGCTTTTTACCAACATTTGTTACATTTGCCGTGACGGAATCAAGGACGTCATAAAAGCTCTGTATGATTAACCACGCTGAATTAAGGATGGTGGTTTAATACGGATCGGATCTAACACGGATTTTTTAAATTGTTGAGTCGGTAAGATTTAGGAATACCAGAGTTATTTACAACTATTGCTTTGTTAACGAACTGAACTACAATTTTTACCGATTCCATAAATGGCATTTATTTTGTAAGTAGGTTAAAGATAACTAGATGAGGCCGGTGTTTCCTAGCTGACTATCCTGAGAAGCAAAACCGAAACCAACTCTGAGGTTAACATGGAACATTTTGCTGATGAAAAGAATAACATTACATGTGTTGTACGTAGTAAGTTGTACAAATCTATATTGAATATGAATACGAATGCCTTTATCTATAGTTCTTGGTAATTCCTTGTCTCGTAAAGAGCCGTCCTGCCTCGGACGCTCATCTGACTGTTTAGCAGGTTATTTTCTAATACTCGTATAACGTCCTTTTTATTGAGTGTAAATAATTGAGTTTGTATCAACGCCGCGCCGCCATCTGCTCGCTGGAGTTTTAACACTCCTTTTCGGATTTCCCACTTAACTTTAATGTACCCATAAAATTTTACGTTTTTCGAGTTCACAAACAAAACTGTATCTTATATTGTTCGAATAAAATTGAGAATCGCTAGCGGCTCCAAATTGTATATCACTTCGTTGGGATTTAAAGAAACTTTATTCTGGTTAGTATTTAGTGTAGCTCGACATTAGCCCTTAAACGCCCCACTGCTTGGACACAATTTGATTTGGATTGCGTCGGGCAGTATCAGTTCACGTGCTGCCTCGTGAGTTCGGTTATTACAATATTTGTTGTTGAAGGTTATTTATTTAACTAGTTGTCAGGGCTTACGTCGTCGGCTCCGACTGTTGTCGAGACGGTGGTATTGATCTCTTTGCCATGCTAGTGAGATTACAAATCTCACGTGTCCGATTTAGTTAGCGTCTCGGTTGGATTACGAGTTCCTAAATAAGGATTCGGGTTGAATGTTTGCCTTGTCACATCTGAGAGCGTTTTGTCCACTACGCAAATGATCGCGACTCCGCACAAAGCTTTGAATATATGCCTGTCCCCGAGCGAGTTGTCCGAGACAGTAATCCAATATTCATTACCAGCGCACTCTACACACATATCCAATATTGAAGGTAATTTATTCATCGGTCACATGTGTATTTTAAGGTTTTACGCATTTTATACCAACAAGGGCTACGTTTTATCGGCCACTTGTATTGGCGCGGGGAATAATGGAATCCTTTTCAGTCCGTATTTACGATTAAATGCAAGGTCATTTTGCATTAAAATATTTTGAAATCCTTATGATTTATAAAGGCTTCTTATTTATTACGTTTATAATAAATCATCGGTTATAGAAGTTTTGCGTTTACAGTAGCCCCTGAGTCGTTCGTTCCATTTATGAGAATCTTGGTTGAATATGTTCAGTAGGTAGGTACTGTATTCTTAGCGTTTGTGGTCAATATATGGACAGTCACATAATAGACGCAATCTTGTCGTTGGTTATTAAATGGACGGACACAATGGCCTGATAATCGGTCCAATCGGCCCCAGGGCGATTACCATTATTATTTGAAATTGTTGTAGGTACCTTTTACAATTCAGTCCTACTGGCAGACCAGCGCCACATGGTGCTGTCGCTTGAGGCCACGCTACTTTTATACTCACCGCAAAATTAATTTAATATTCTATCACGCCAATGGTGCGACCGTGGCGGATGTAGATATGTACGGTCAGGAAGTTTATGTAAGAACTTTACGAACGTAGGGTCACATCATAGCGGAGGAACAAGAAGCTACAAGAATTTTATTTTAATATGATGTTCTAGCCGAATTTAACAAGTCATTGTAATGATACAGTTACATACATTTCATTTGTTGCTGCTTCGAAATATGTAAACAAATATGTACCGTGTTGTGGAGCCGGAGGCACTGCGGTCACAACACAACGAGGGCGCTGGGCGAGCGATATCTAGATCTAAAGATTGTTACATTACGCTACACAAAAGTGCGATAATCTCCTAAAAGGTGTCCGTAGTGTTGTAGATAATTAATATTTAGAGCCGGCGGCGCCCCGCGGCGCGCGCGGCCCGGGCTTTGTGCCGCCGCCGACACCCGCATTTGTCATGTTAGCGCGCACCAAGGTGTGAATGACTTTTTTCTAACTATTATTAATGACAATGATAGAAAATATTGTTTTTTGTTGCAACAGTGTTGATTGTTGTCAATTAGTTTTTTGTTGCATCACGGACCTTTGATTATGAGCGTGGCCGATCGATTCAATCGGATTTGAATTGAATGTTTGGATTAAAATATGGCGAGCTTCATTAAAGCTTTTGATATGATTGAATACCGACGCTTTTGTATCGAAACTGCTAGACAATGGGTTAAACATATCGGAAACCATTACAAGTGGAGAGAATCTTTCTACTTTAATAGAGTTTGGTGATATTACAGAATTATTCTTGGTGGCTAATAGATTTGCATAAACCAATGTCACTTTTGCCATTCTTTTTTTCACAAAGCGCATTATTTCCAACAGGGTCGGTTACTTGTTTTGTTACTTAAAAAATGAGCTAAATCACGGAGCCAAGAAAAGCTCTCAGCCCTCGCGAGCCTCCCCTCCGCATTGAACAATGAATAATAAGCAGCAACATCATCTCTCCATTTTCCTCTTCACCCTAACAATAACAGGGACGCTAAAAGAATGGAAACAATCGAAATTTAAATATTTCAAGAAAAATACGTTTTCTTTGAGAGAAAATATTGGTGGAAGTGAGTTGTACGAGGGGCGCGAATACGCGACGCTGCCGGAGTCTTGGCGTGCCATCCACTCGTTTGAGATCGCTCTGAGCACCTATTCATTATGCATCCTCTTTATATTCCTACTTATATATTTACTTGTAACGTTTAGTTAGTATTATGAACAAGCCCGGTTATTAAGGCGTTTAAACTATTTTATGACTTCATTGTCAAAGTTATGGGATAGCCTTCCTGCTGAGAAATAGTGGAATGAGTACTGTGCGCAAGTATTCCTGCTTTACAATACCCTGAGGGCACACTCGCCATACAATATATCATCAATTACAGATAGTGTCAAATAAAGGCAAAAAAGCCTCATAATTGACCTAATTGACGTAACATCAAATGATTAAGAGCTGGTTTCCCAAAGGTTTTGTAACCAAACGTTACTTCAGCTGCTATTGCAGTATAGATTCCACAGTAAATCAACATGTCGTGATGTATATTCTGGAGCGTTTTAGAACAATAGCTATTATATTCAAAACAAATGGATTCTTTTGTGCCATAACAGTAAAGCATTGCTTCCGGCTAGTAGAGGCGATTTGATATAATTCTGACACGTTAACCCAATTTAGAAGCTATAATAAATAATAATAGGTGGTGTTTTTATAATTAAATACTCTGTGTTCATGTTTTTGAATTGAATTTATTGACCGTGTGTTTATAAAGTTACTTGCTATCAATTTTTTTATGAGAAACAGATGTTTCTAAACATGTAGAAAGAAAGAAACTAGCTTATTTGGCACACACAGGTACACACAATGTTGGTACAAATAAAAGGAATTTTCCTTTTAAAAGTATGGAAACGAAATAGAGCTTGATCTCGTCAACTATTTTAAATCCTTATTCTAAAACTTTTAGATCTTGGCAGAAACTATACGTAACACTAGTTTTGGTCCGCGACTTCGTATGCGCATATCCCGTTTTTCTCGTTCTCGTAGGAATTTCCGGTTCCCGTATAGCATGAATTTGGCTATCATTTACAAAAAGAATTTTCCAAATCCCACTGGAGTTCCAGAGATTAGCAACAAACAAACTCTTCAGCTTTTTTATATTATAGTATAGATAATAGTGATAGCAACTAGAAACAAAAACGCATCGTTGGTCGTGCGTACCCTGGGTCCATTGGTGCACGGGTCCATTGGTACACGGTCCGTGAGTAGGTAAGCGTGGCTCGCAGCGTCCAGAGGCGTCGGTACTATTAACGTGTGGTTTAGAGATAACATCGGCCGACAAACTCGATTAGCGGCTCCACTGACTCTTACAGGGCTTGGGCCAAGTCACAAGCGATTGTACTCATAGAATACCTAACAAAGTCTATGCTCTTAATACTCTTAAGTGAAACGTATATACGTAATACTAACCTTAGTCAATAGAAAAACATTATTTAAACATTTGTACAGTATTAATAGTTGTTGGTTAGCCAATTATAAATAAATAAATAAACATACATATTTTATACGATCAACAAACACGGGAAATGGCGTGAGTTTATGTATATGTACCTATGTGTTATATATAACAAAAGGAAGTTCAAATCCTCATAAATACTAAAGTAACCAATTTATTAAATGGTTATTGTGTATACTTTGATATTCTTTACTAGTCTGAACTGAAGTTATTGTACAAACGTAATATGTACATCGTAAAAGTTTAAGTTATAAATCTTACTCCATTCGTATTAATAAGCTAGATTCCAAAGTAATCATGAGTGTACGAACGAAAACAAAACTTAAAGTTAAGTTAACTCAAACATTTATTTGGACCACATAATATTTATCATACATGTCTTATCTGTCCGTATCAACTTTTCATAATGAGTATTGAACATCAACCGCTTCGTACAACATACAATCGGATCGACAGATAAAATAAACCAATGCCAATTCAATAAAACTGTTATCTTCTGTTACGTTTGCGGTTGCTACGGCGTAGCATATTGCTACGAGCGACGTGCTACGACGAATTTAAATTTGGAGAACTTGAAGATAATTTTCAAAGTCATATTGTTAACTAAGTCGAAGTTAATTACTTTGGTTCTCTCAAACAAGGCTTTGGCGGTATCGCGGCTGGCTCATAATTCATCTTGGCGCGCATCCTCCTCAGTAATGGTACGCGTAGACGCGCTGGCGCAACTCGAGCGGGACACCGACATGCGCGAGAGGGAGACAGCACGATCCCGCTCACATAATACCCAATGTTTATAGCCTGAGAACTTCCTTTTAATTTTTTTGGGAGCACTATTTCAAATATTGTTTTAATTGATTGCTGGCAGACCATTTGGCGGCGGCGGCGCGGGATGAGCGCTAATTACAGGGGTTAACTCAGTTTTATATTATCTTCGATTTAAAAAGACAGTTTAGGTACGGTACTTTACTGACAACAGTAATTTACTAAAACTTATCATGTTGATTCTTGTCGGACCGTTCGTTCTACGTGAGTCTTTATAAAATAAATTAGAGGTTGGTAGAGTAACAGAGGTACGAAGTATTGGTATTTACAAAGTAGGTAAGTACCTTTATTTTTATTTGGTGGGCCGGGTGCCTTTAATAGCTACGTAACAATAACTTAGGTTCTGGTGACACAAACAATAGGCCAGACAATGTTTACTAAATACGCGGTGCGCGATGTAAAAATAGCGATAAAGAGTAATTGGCGGCAGTAAAGCCACAAGAAGCGGCACCCGCATGGTGCGCGCGCGCCGCCGACCCGCCCGCCATTGTCAGCCACAAGCCGCCACTATAAATTTTACTCCAACTCCACATTTGCATGTCAACAATAATTTTATCAGTTTTCGTGGTCACGTCGTGTCCGTTACTTCATTAATTGTTCATTGTCTCTTTGAGCTTCAACAATGGACATCAGTTTTAAAATGGATACTTATGAAAGCTGTAAGAATTGTTATTGTAGTAATATACTATAAACAAAAGCTAGGCAAGTTAATGTTTCCACGTTTCATAGTCGTGGTGTTAATTTTATGGTTTCTCTGAACTACCGCATGGTTCACGGTCGCCCGCGAAGATTTCCTTCACAACGGCACCTACTTACTAGACAAAGATCCAGTTTCCAAATGTTTAGGTTATTTATGAATAATATTTGTAACTAACCAATCGCCTATGGGTTGCCTCATTATTTAAGTATACCCAGTAAGTTGACCAAAGGCCAAAAACTATCCAGGGGAAAAGCGACAAGGATGTAAACGTAGTACTAACGTTTACCATTGATTCGTAGTTACATATGTATTTGGTTCACTTTATTTTTTTCATGGACCGAAAGTCTCGAAATTATACTTAGAGGAGACCATCTCATCCGTTTAACCATGGCTATTCAGCTACTCAGCCTTACTTCTGCTCTCATCGCAATCAATATAGAGGAATATAAAACTCTTGCATTACTGGTGACTGACTGTGGAAAGCTGAAATTTGGCATGTAGGTTCCTTGGGAGTGTAGGGGAGCACTTAGTCAGGATTTCCCGAAATTCAGAAAGGAACGGGGAAAAACGGGATATGTGCGTACGAAGTCGCTTGCAAAAACTAGTAAAATATAATAGTCGAGTCAAAGCGTGCGCGGTGAAAGTTGATTGAAAACAAACGAGCGTGGCTCGCACGAGGTGGTCCATCGTTAATCTTTTATCTAACGCGGTGTGTGCTCTTTGCGGCAATGTCACGGACGTCGACCGTGCCGAATCAAAAGCGTTTTCATTGACACACCTCCAACTATTCTACTCAGCAGGTATAGTACGACACAATTTGAATGTTTCGTCGATAAACCTGAGTAAGTAAGATTTTTGGTATATACCAAAACTATTCATTTTAGAAATATCATTATTATAATTTCATTATTCTACTTTTAGTAATGTCGACTTCACTGGCAACGACGAAGACTGAGAGACACTCAAAAGGCAACGGCGAGGCCCAGCGTAACCGAAACAGAAACAAAGAGAATTGCAGGAACACAGAGGCAGTCGACGTAGCCCGGAGAATAGCCAAACGTATGGCTGGCCGAGATCCAGGCGTAGAGCCAAAAGATTCTGGAGTGGCGACCAACCATATTGGAAGAATTTCCCCAAGCCCCACACGTGAACCGAAGAGGTAAGGAAAGGAGAGATGAGGTGACGGAAAAAAACGACGACAACGAGGGCCGAAGAGTCAGGGATTGCTCACGTGGCATTCAATCAAACGCAATCATGGAGTTTCCGCAGTTTTTGGACCTCGTAAGAGCTATTACTCTAACGAGGACCGTGGGAGTCCACTAGATACGGGAAACACAGAGCTGGACGATGTGGCGATGCTTTCGGGGAGGAGTATGACCATCATTCTTTGGTCGTCTTTCGGTTGAAATGATAATGATGGTATCCTTGATGTGATTGTGTGACGGATGGACAGATGTGTTTTACTCGAGATTGTTCTTCTTTGAGAAGTTACCACATGATTGAGGAGTTGTATTATATTGAGTGGTAGCACAGAAATTGCTAATTATTACTCTTCTTACTGCTGCTAATTCTTATTTAGTTTTCTTTAAACTGAAGTCCACCGTGATTGTGTTTGTCGAATTGCAAATACATGTAACTTTCAAGTTGCGTCTTACTATAACAGTGCGTCACATATTTTCTGATACTTAAGACATTAAATTTCGTTCTATCTAATGTGTATCGTCATTAAGTTAAATGCATTCAAATACATTTTCGGTCTAACGCTTTGTATTCATGTTGCACTCAATGTGGAAACCTTTAAATTATGTGAAAGTTAAAGTAACACATTTATTACGTTTTGTTATGATTTTTCATTTATGCATTGTAGGAAAAATATTAAAAGCACTGACATGACAGGTCAGACCACCGAGACACCAATGAAAAATATTTAATTTTATTTGGTAGGAATTATCACAGCTTTTCTTCAAAATAAATACAAATAAAAACGTTTAAAAAAAACTTTTCAAGACCTTTTTAACATTTTTTTAATCGAGGTAAAAACTTACATAACATTGTTTTATCGCTAAAATGAAAAACACGTAAAAAATATTACAATGGTTGTATGAGGGGTCCCCGAGGAATTCAATACAAATAATATTTAAATAATTTCTGCGGGGTCACGGTGAATTTCGAAAATACTTATTTCTTTGATATACCTAATGGTTGCATTTAGAACTATAAGCCAGTGTTAAGAAAGAGGTTGTGTATTTTCAATTCATAAAGTGTAAACTCTTTCCTCAAGGACTAAGGGAAGGGGTAAGAGGTTTTTTATTATATTTTTTTTTGTGGGGAAAAAACAGTAGTACCTATACTAAATATTAAAACTTATACATATGACTTAACAAATATACTCCCACTATATTTTCCACAGATAGCTACGTATTTACACTAAGACAAACTGATTAGCAAATGTCGGTATGTAGAAACATTAGAAGCTAGTGTTGATCCTTGAAAATATTGATTATGTCAGTTCTAAAGGTAAATGTGCTTACAAATAATATATCAATTGCACAAAATAGCTTATTGTATGTGTCGACTAAACGGCGCCGGCGCGGCGCGGCATAGCGCTGAGCGCACACCAGCATTAGATTTGCAAGAGCTTTGCTAGTATCAAATAGTTGCCTGGCGCGCACGTCCCGCCCCTTTTTTATTTTTTTAAGGATGGGAAATCATCAAATGACTTCTTCCGGTCTGGGTGTAGCGGAAGGGCGTGTCAGACTCTTACTGACTAAAACCCATCCGTGTTCCTTCTAAAGCCCTTTACGTTCCAGGGCCGCGGTGACTCTTTCGAACAAATTCCGCAACCCTGGCAGGCTCTGGCCCTAGCGGGCCCCGTCTCCTATACTGAAATCTCTTTGAGGCGCGCCTCCCGCCCCTGCACTGTTCAACAAACCATGTAACACAAACTGTTTACCAAGTCGGAGCAATCAAATTTGTTTGATACATACTTTTATCGGCCGAGCCTTTTCCAACTATATTGGGGTCGGCTTCCAGTCAAACTATTCAGGATTCAGCTGAATACCGTGGAGTGGCTGCCTACCAGACCTCCACAACCCATTAACTGGGTAACACGGTAGTTCTTGGCAAGACCGGAGGAGTCAGATTTATTGGCTTCTGACAATTTGTAACTACTGCCAAAGATCTACAAATGACAGCCGGGACAAACGGATTAACGTGCTTTCCGAGGCACGGAGGAAACTCAGTATGTTAAGATGGTCACCCACCCACAGACCATCCTTGGCAAGCGTTGCTTAACCTTGAGCGACCCGTAGGTACGGTTGTTATTATTTTAGCCACGAGCACGATACATACTTAATAAAATATTATCAAAATAGATAAAGACGTATTGTATATATGTTGCCTTTCTAAGATTTGTGTTAAACAATAGTCAATAGTCAAAGCATTTATTTCAAATAAACCATTATCAGGTACTTTTGAATTGTCAAAGTCAGTCCGTCAAAAACATGAAGCTATTTGCACGTTCGCAAGCGTAGATCTCTATGGAGAAGAACGTGCAAGAAACTCAAAAACAAAAAACAATTTGAATTGAATGCGTATGAAATAAGAGGAAAGCAAAAGAAAATAATTAAGGAGTTGTATTATCAAAACATCGTGTTCAAAAACTAAAAAAAACAAAGGCATCTCAAAAAATTAAACAATCTTTCAAATTTTAGTTTCTACGATCTCTGTCTATTATTGGTCTACAAATTGAAAGGGCAACTAGTGGAGTGCCGCTGCGCCAACCCCGCTTGGATACTTTGAATCACTATTTGCTTACCACGATTCATTCGATTAAAACTCTGAATAAACTCATTATAGCTGAATGCGACTACCCGCCGAAAGGTTCCTTTCAAACGATATTAAATCGCATTATCCGCGTTTATTCCCGGCCTTGATTAGTACCGTATCATTTAGTCCTGTGTTGTAATTATTTATGTGCGACCGGGAATATGCCTTATGTGTCTCGTATTAGAATTTAAATTTATCTGACGTCTGTCGCTGGCGGCGCCTTTGACCGTGGGAGATGAAAAGCACCGCGCGCGACCATTTATCATTGACAAACACAATTGTATTGGGTCCCATCTCGGGGAATTGGTGGATAAACAATCTTCGAGCTGAGGTTTACGTGACGTAACTGCTTGGAATCTGCTGATTGTAGGGAGACGACCAGGCCCTGCTGCATCGCTGCGACGTGGAATTACGATGATGAGACTTGTAATATGCCAAGACATGCATTGTGATTTTCAGTGTAGGTTCTACAATCTGGAATTGTGACATAAGTATCGTGAAGTCTTAGCGTTTTTCTAAAACATAATCTTCTGTTTTTATTTGTAAAACTACTACTACGAAAACAAAATTAATTAAATAAAAAAATGGCTTCGAATCGCCTTTGCAAAATTTTGGTCTTATTTGGTTACTTTATCGCTAAACCAGGAATTTATGTAATAACCAAAGAAATTGTTGAATAACGTGGGGCATTAAGTAAGTTTTGTAAAACTAAGAAGAAATATCTTTGGTACTGCTACTGTTAAACCTTATCTGAATTAAAATCAAAGTAAACAAAGTTTTAGCAGATATCCAATATTCCAGTCAGCCGCAGATACCACTATAATGGCCATGTTTGGATGCTGCCAGGTTTTCTTCTTGCGATTCTTCGAGTTATTTTTTTTATTTCAGAAAATTCAAATAAGTCACACGTATGGATTAATCAACCAAGAAGTTAAATCGTTGTACTCACAGGGAAGTATTTTCATTTGAGCGCAATTTTTTGGGTATCATAGTGCGGTTTAGCAGTACCGAGTGAGAAGTAAAGCGCCGTGGCTATTTTTGACGGCCGCGGCCCGAAGTGAAATTTTAGGAGAGGATATCCATCTTGCCCATAAGTGGGGCCGGCAAGATCGATATTCTCTGTATTTTGACCATTCTTATGACAAATCCGTTGGCAGATTGCGGTCCTCATATTTTTCGCACTAAACTCCTTCTGGCGTCTAGTCTAACAACAATATTAATATTTAATTTATTGAAGTTTCCAAGCAAGCAACCCATTAGAAATTTGAGAGAAAGTTTAACAAGGGACCTTGTTTGTTGTTTCGTTTGACACAGAGCATCAGTAAACAGATGTAAAAAGTAATACAACTCGAGTTGGCCGCATTGGAAGACATTTTGAAATCAGTGTGTCTTGCCCACCATGACGTACGGTGAACTACAGTGCTGTGATGCTGAGATATGATCGCTCACGGAGGATATGTACAGACTGAGACATAAGGCTCGGCATAAGGCTACTAGACCAAGTTCCAAACGTCGAGATCCGAAAACGTAAAAAAATGTCTTTGATATTGGAAAACGAGTTATGGAACACAAATGGAGATGAGTAGAACACAAGGCAAAGCGTAGTGATGACAGGTGGAGTAAGGACTTTAAAACTGAATTAGTGTTTTTTTCTGATTCCGTTTTTAGGATATTGGACCACTCAGTATCGGAATTGTAATATCGGAACTTTCGTTCCAAGATTCCGCTATTGCGATATTCCGAGATTAGAATTACGAAGAAGCACCTAAACGTCTCGCAATAAAAAACGCTGCGCGGCGACGCGCCATTGAAAATCTATGGTGACGTCGGCGCTTTGCTGCGGCGCTCATATCTAATCTGCAATATTAACTGAATCTCTTAACTTGATTCGCATATTATCTTCCGTTTTTTTTCTGTTTGCAAGCTTGTTTCAGTTTTATCTTCATTTCATTTCACAAAATAAATTGATGGCATTTATTTCTGTTATGCTAACGGTACACGGTTGCCTTTGTATTGTTTATTCATAAAGTCTATTCGACCGGTTTTAGGCAACATTTGCAGTCGTAAATAACATACACGTGAGATAATAATGTTTCCGACGCAAATCCGTTTTGTAATGAGGTATGATATTTAAGTGTTTAATTTTCCAGAAATAAAATATAAAAAAATTCTGGCCTTTCATATTTTTGAGACCATAATGTGATAAAAAAAAATAACAAAACTTATAAAGTTAATGGTCTATTTATAAATATTTCAAAAAGTTTTGAAAATCATCTTTTCAAAGACTACAAAAAAAAAAAAAAATTGAAATGACAAAATGAGAGTCCTGACTTGAAAATGAGTGTTCTAAAAACAATTTATTGAGACGAAGTCGTAATATTATTAACAGCTAATATATAATTAAAAAGCGGGGAGATTCTTTTAGGCTGATTTTTTCAACGCTACTTTATCTACGTATTCGAGGAAGATTTTTTCCATGGATACACGATAGGTTTACTCGTTTAGATTTTAGAAAAATCCGGGATATCAGCCGTAAGTCTGTAAAATGCGTTCCCAAAAAATCTTTTTTATCAAGAGATTAGTACAGAATGATTAAACACCAATCCAAATGAAAATTTGAGTATCTGCTCTAAACAGGAAATACCACAATGAATACCAAAAAGCATTCAAATGTCAACCCAAGACCAAGAAAAAGCCATTAAAACAGAAAAATTAAAACAAAGTACAGCAAGCTTAAAGCAAAAGCTAAGTACATTCGTTGACTACAAACAAGCCTAGATTCATGAGCGGCATTACCCGCATTAGCGTGTCGGATGCTGCAGCCGCATATTTCATCACATCTCAGGAGATAATGCTCCCTTTAACAAAACATTAATCTAGGAGTCGGAGGCGTGGGGCGGAGCGCCCGGGCGCCAATGGCGGCGCTCGCAGCCCGGCGCCCCGCGCCTCCCGCCATCGATTGTCTTACAAGCTCTTAGGAATTGGGGACCATCTCCATATTATATCGGAATGTAGCGTCTGCTTGTCTGTAGATTCAATTCCCGTGGGTTCTGCATTGATGCGCCATTTTTATGTCGTGTAAGTTCTTATTCTCTGTTAGAAGTTTGGTGTCCTAATTAGTTTTTATTTTAGAAAATTTTGTCACATTGACATCTTGCAATGCTTGATATGTTATTGCATGTTTTGGTATGGGTGCGTTAGCTATTTTAATAACGTCAATTTTATCAATATATGTATGTAGGTATGGATTGGTGTAACTGTACAATGCACATGAATTTTAAAACCTGCACAATATTAAATGTTCCTTATTGGGTTCAATTGTTCATTGATGTGTTTTTGCGGCTAATTGTTATACTTCGATTGTTTATTCCCTGTCGTTCGAACGTATCATATAATTGTATGTTGAGTTATTTGTTGCTACATTAATTGGCTGATAAAAATTGGATTCCATCGAAATTGGCGTTTGATCTTTTTTAATAATAAATATTTATACAGGTAGCAGCTGCACTAAAATCCTCGCTCTGATACCCAAATAATAATTAGCCTGCCCTTAGCACCTCAGTCGGCGTCCGAGAAAAAAGAGCCGGTCGAGTCTCGCTCGCGAACCAACATAACCTGTAATTTGGAAATTATTATCTAACACATTGTGCCTTTCTGGTTATCCCGCCGGTCAATTTGCCGTTTTTATGGCTCCCACAGAGCCGCGGCCTCTAATTATCTCCGCCACGATCTCGGCCCGAGGCGCGAGCGCGCCGCCGCCTGCGCATCGCGATCTGCACCCTCTCACCTCTAAACAAGACACAAAGTCCATCGCCGACTTAGCGACACCGCGTTAGCTTAGAAACATGGGAAAATAAATAGATACCTATGTTTTGAAAGGGTAACACGTCTGCGCGAATACTATTTGTTTTACTGCGAATTCCTCTAATAGTTTCATATTATTTTACCACTATGTGTGGAGCTCTAGTAGAGTGTTACGCAGACACACAAGTGACGCAGACTCATAGCTGTAATAAATTAGTGATTTGACTGTGAGGCGAGCAATAAAATTATGTTAATATTAATGAAACTAAAGTGATGGTGGGTAAGTAGTAGTTTGATAAAATAATTTTAATGAAATGAAATTATAGTTAAAGTCATTAAGGTGTGTTCAGATATATGCCTTGTTAGTGATGCCCCACTCTAACGCGTCACAATTTCCTTTTTATATGCCTTTATATTACGCATATGTCATAAATTTAAATTATAATCGGTGAGTTTAAACGCCCAATTTTTAAATTAGAGAAACGTAACGAACCGGGAAAACACGGTATCGTCAGAGTCATTTGGGAGCGACTCGGCCCTCGATGCTCGTATTCTATTAGGAAGGACTACTAATAAAATTAATTTATTTCTCGATTACAACAGTAACGCGAGTTCAAAAACGCGCCGCGGCCTCGGCTCATTAATCATATTAATTAAGACGAGGCGTAAGCGCTTTTGTTCGTGGCTCTCTCGATAAACGAGCGCCTTCTTTACGCTCATACGAATGTCGGGAAAAAGCAGAGTCGTGCGAGGCGGCCATAATACGGCAATGTGCACAGTGACACGCGCGGCGTGCGGCGGGTGCGTGACGCGCCGCACTCAGCACCACGCGCCGATTGGTCAGAGACAATATTGTTAAATGGTCCTGTTTCAGACACCACCTTGTTATTAGAGTGTTATGTGTGTAATCGGATAATCGCACTGTACTCAAGTTTTTATTGCCGGCACGCGGTCACGATTTGTTGCGCTAGTGTAATTATTGAATTCCATTGTTTTGATGAGATTGATGACTCGAAAGTGCGCGAACACTTTGTTATGAACAAAGCTGTCTCGCTGTCAATCAATGAAGCGGCAGTCGTTAGTCTTCAACATCACTCGCACACAACACATTCATTTGAATTCAATCTTAAAGAACACAAAACTGAATTTATAGTTTAATTGATTACTGAGCTGACAACTGCTCATCATGCCTCTGAAGCCTATATTATTATTAATGATGTGATTAAACGTCGATATGAATCGAGTGAAAACTTTGGTGTAATAAGTAACAGGCACTGATCAGAATAAATTTATCTATTCAACAACTCCGCACTGCACATAAAGCAACCTAGGGGAATATTAAAGAGTCGGAACAGCTTACTTAACTCAAATAAACAGCCCCAGTAAGTCAAAACTGTTGCTCCTCAAACATCCTCGTTCTCACCGCTCGCTCGCTCGAAGCTGCCATCGTTGCCTACTGACCAACCTCGAAATCACAAAACTGATTTCGTAGCATCTGGCTACGAAATCAGTTTTGGACTGCTGTACGTGCAACCTACTCAGATTGGGGAACTACAATGAGCCCCATCACAAACTGTTCTTTGTGCACCAACTTTTGCACGATCAAACAAGTCCAAAGCTAGCTGTTAACGTGGCTAAATTTAGGAGAGAGCAAACAAACATAATGAAATAAAAATATCCAAATGGAATGATCGAAACGACGAAAGAACAAGAAAAACAAATTATTTTATTCCGTACAGGGGCAAAAGTGCATTCCATCAGTAATAGGTATCTGTGAAAAGCGGAAAACTATGTGTATGGTTTGCATATAATTTATGTGAAGACGCGATCGAAGATACAGAGAAGAGCTTGATTCCAATAAAAGGATTGATAACTAAGAGTGAGGATGGCGTACACAGCAGTCTTGCCCAATGATAATGAATATTGGTCTAGATATATGAAGATGAGTATGATAGAAGGAATTTTGAAAGTTAGGAGACAAATGTCTGTAGGAAGGGTCTCAATATCCAGTAGGTAAGTCTAAGGTCCTGGAACGCAAAGGGCTTTAGAAGGAACACGGATGGGTTTTAGTCAGTAAGAGTCTGACACGCCCTTCCGCTCCACCCAGAGCGGAAGAAGTCATTTGATGATTTCCCATCCTTAAAAAAAAAAAAGTCTAAATTAGACAACAACTTTACTATGTTCAATGTTTTCAGTGCATTTGTGATTTAACAATAGCATGTTATATATGGGACGGATCGTTTTCGTTTCAGCCAAGAGATCATTTTAGATGTTGCTAGAAAGCTCATGTTCAATGGTTCATTAGTAGATTACAATGATTAATTATATGATTATTTAATGATGTTTGGTAGAATTTTGCTAGGGACTTGTTCTGTATAATAAGAATATTAAGTTTGTAAAGTTAGTATTTTTAATTTGGATAGACGTTCGAACTTCGATGATGGGTGAGGAACGAGGTTACCTACTTATATTATAATTGTTTATGTTGCTTCTTTGTGTGTACCTACGGTGCAAATATTTCGACACAAATGTATATTTGTTATAAAAAAAACAAATATGTACCAAAAGTGTCCATATATATACATATATATATCTACCTACGCATTCGTATAGGACAGCGTTTTCCAAAGTATGGGTCGGGACCCACTGGCGGGTCTCGACGGAATATTATATAAGCCGTGAGAAGCCGATGCTGAAACAGTAGTGACAAAAACTAGGAAACATACATGATTCCATTAAAATAGCACTTCTTGTCATTAAAGTCCAGTTTTTCAATTTTAAGTTAAAAGAGTTACATAGGGTTGCGAGATGCGCCCAACTTTGGGTAACATTGTCTTATTCGTCATCAAAAACCGTTTTGTTTTAATT
Organism: Mamestra configurata; assembly: GCA_002192655.3. NCBI lineage: Eukaryota > Metazoa > Arthropoda > Insecta > Lepidoptera > Noctuidae > Mamestra > Mamestra configurata. The sequence continues at coordinate 476,213 of NDFZ01005405.1, forward strand.
GTAATAATGACGAGGACTGTCTGTAAACGAATCAGTTGTTACTTTTTTCTTTCGTTCATATAGTCATGCTCCCTTTTCCATCATGAGTGGCGTGGGGAGTGTAGGGGACTGCACTCCCCAAGGAACCTACATACCGAATTTCAGCTTTCTACGACCAGTAGTTTCGGCTGTGCGTTGTCTGTCAGTCTCTCAGTCACTCAGTAACGGAATAGATTTAGATATATTGATTGATGATATCTAATAATTAGGACTAACAAAAGTTTCCAATTTGTATCATAAACAACGATAGTTTCTTATACCTCATTGAAATTAGTTAATACCACAGATAATAATATTTTAGCGGGTTTATGTATGTATTGGTACTTTTATCCTGTTACTGTAATTATTTTTCTATTACCAGGAATGAGAAATGAAATGCCATTCATCAAATTATTCATAACATGAATAAATTTTAATAATATGAGTAATTTAATTAATTTCTCATTATGCAAATCATAAACATGTTTATTATAGTACCTGCGTGAGTAAAATGCCCCCATACTTGGTCTTGTGTGACAATACGAAAACATTCACTCGTTAGTAAATTATTAGATAATTTTTAGACTTTTCTCCTTTGTTTTTGCGTTGTGTTGTCGAAATAGAAACTATCTAAATTCAACTCGGACTATCGGTTCATGATGACTTTTAATTAACATAAAAATTAATAACGCATCCAAATTAAATGTCAATATTTCAATATCGAGACGTTGAAGGATTAAGATTTAATTTTATAATCAAATTAAATTACCAATCAATTTGTTTTTTACGACTTTTGCTATTTTGACTTTGCAAGTTCAATTAGTAAGAGGCACGTCATTAAAACAATTAAAGTAATGAATAAAACATGTTACTTCGGTGTGATTACGAAATTATGTTTATTTTTGATTAGCTGTGTTGCCCGCCAATAAAATTTGATTAGATTTTGTACCATCCAATTAAAGTTTTTGATGCATGCGTCGACAATTTTTGTTTATACCGCGCCTTATAAGGTCGTTACCAAGCGCGAGAGGTTTATGTCTTTTTAAGAACGCATTTATTTCATACGTGATATGGTTGATGAATAAGCATTTATAGCAGCAATACTAGTGACTACTGTTTTGCTACTAATTTGACATACTTACATATTTTATTGCTTTTAAAATATCTTATCACCATAATTGTAGCCGAAAGACGTCCACTGCTGGATATTGCCCCGAAGCGTCTTTTTGTATCCAGTTGATTCCCGAAGTTCTCACTCAGGACATAAGTTCACCTTATGGAAGGCCTTCAAAATCTGCGACTGCTATAACATGGTCGGAAATCCAGAACCTTTAGGCGCAATTGGTCCTCCTGTTCCAGTTTTCCAGCTACCTTGGTATGTATCTAGACTCAGTTAAGTCACATGTTGCGAACGATCAGACTGCGGGTGCGACAAAGAAAGTCATAGGTAAATACAACCATTTGAATACTGTTCTTTACCAGGAAATCGTGCCAATGACCTTTAAGCATGGATATGATAGGCAGTCATATATCAAACCTACTTTAAGACAAGATAAGCCTGACCAAGATTAGAAGCTTCCTACCCGATTATACCCAGTTAAGACAACTACCCATATACAAGAGGTAACCGTTTCGCAGCCTCTACGGCTACTTGCCATAAATTTCACAGTTAAGACGGTACGAATCTTATTAGATATTCATAGATAAGGAGGGAGAAAATTACAGCCTTGCATCAGTTGCTTGTTTAGAGGTAAGTGCGTCATGTATGTGCCTGTATAAGTGGTTGTTTTCGCTAAAGAAGTAGGTAGGTAAGTGCGTCTGCCGTCATCGCAGTTACTTCAAGAATATATAAAGCTTCAGCTAAACAGGTATTGTCTGTGATTTCATTACAATGCAATCCTACAGAAATAATCTAAATAAGCGTTGGGCAATACCTACTACGGGATGCCAGGGTTGCGGAATTTGTTCGAAAGAGTCACCGTGGCCCTGGAACGCAAAGGGCTTTAGAAGGAAAACGGATGGGTTTTAGTCAGTAAGAGTCTGACACGCCCTTCCGCTCCACCCAGAGCGGAAGAAGTCATTTGATGATTTCCCATCCATAAAAAAAAAAAAATACCTACTAGGGGAACTTAGGTAGTTTTCGTAAAACCTCATGTTTACTTCCGTCGGAATACTATAAAAACTAGCGAAGTGTGAGTTGGACTTGTAAACGATGGGTTCTGTGCTTCTATTTTGCATTATTTGTATTTTTTTTTTGTTATAGCGGTAATAGAAACAGCCATCTGTGAAAATTTCAACGGTGTACCTATAACGGTTCATGACAAACGTAAGCTTATTACTTAATAAGCTTTCGTTGATGACCTCGTGTACGGAACCCTTAAAAGTAGCTCTTGTGCATGATTTCACTTCATGAACTCTTATTCAAGATAAATAAAGCAACCGTTTGTAGTACAAGATGACACGGTGTCTACTTTCATTGAAATCTGTATAGTCAGTTTATTTTATAGTGGTTTTCATATATTTTCATGTTTAGATGGGTTATTAGTAAGGATATGTTAGGCACATGTTTTAACCTAACATGTCATTATATTTCTAGTGAAATTAAGATATTACATACAATTTATTAATTGCTTTACGTTTCATACTTGGCAACACGCTATGAATTTTAAGCGCTAAGTTTATTTTCGTAAAAACGTAGCAGTCTTAAGTTATTGCTGTTAATAAAGAAGTAAATTATGTTGTTTCAAAATGTCATGAAAACACTGTTTGATATTTTTAATAAACTTATTCCAACATATTACCTACACACGCAATTTAAATCACCAACTTAATTTATTACCAAAAGCTTTCATTACGATTTAAAGGAAAAAAAAACAATGAAGTCGCTGAAAATCTTTCCTTGCACGTCCTGAAAATCAAAACTCTAATACACTAACTTTTGTTTCTTTAATACAGGTTTGCGGAAACCAGGTTTTATATCATTTATTATTCCATAGAGTTGCAAACAGCAGGTACACTTGATAGTAAGTAGCCACCACCGCCGCCAAGCCATCTGCAATACCAGAAGGACCATACCAAGGGTATCAGTGGTTTGCCGGGAATGCGGAATCTGCCTGGGTTTTTGAATTGTTCGGAAGAGTTACCGCGGCCCTAAGATGAAAGAACAATTTGAAGGAACTCGGGTGTGTTTTAGTCAATAAGAGTCTGACACTCGCTCCCGCTCCGCCCAGAGCGGGATGAGTCATTTGATGATTTCCCGTCCATAACAAAAAAGGGCACCAGGGGTAAATTCAAATTCAAATTCTAAAGTCATTTATTCAAATTAGGCTGAGTGCCAGCACTTTTTGAACGTCAAGGTTCTACATAAAGACAGTCCCCCAAAACGTCCGCCCGTCACCACTTCCTAGTGTTTTAGCTTAGTTTTAGGTAGGTTTGAATACCTCGTTTATTTTGCAGTCGCAAATATAATAATAATAATAATAATAATAATATCTCGGGACAACTCACACACGGTCATCCGATCCCAAACTAGGCAGAGCCTGTGCTATGGCAACCAGACAACTGATAAACATACTTATATATTTCAAAATACATACATATTATAGATAAATTACACCCAGACACAGAACAAATGATCATGCTCATCACACAAAGATTTGTCCTGGGTGGGAATCGAACCCACGACCTCCGGTTTGGCAGTCAGGGTCACTAACCACTCGACCAACAGGCCAATATCCGCTGAGCGTGGGGTCCTGGGCTGGTTCTCAGGGGCAAGTAGTTTTGGTTATTTTTCATTAGTTCCACATTTTGCAAGGTTTTTTGGACGGTGTAGCACTGTGCCTCCGAAAAGCACTTTAAACAACGGCTAATTGGACCAACGGCTCCTGTGCCTGATCTCTATCATCATCTCACCGGAGTACGAGAGTGATGCAATAGATTGCACCTATGTATGTTTGGTCACACAATAATAGTATGGTCGGTCGCGCCGATAGCTACTTAGACTCGAATTAGAACGGAGTCAAGCCATTGGCGGATTGGCCTGGAGCTGCCTGGAAATGCGGTCTGGACGACCATTGCTATCACAGCTTAGCGTTTTTGAAGAGGAACCTCTTTGTTTGAAGCTATACTCTATCCGTTTAGGTAGTTAACTAAAGGTAAACAATCTTGATGTAACTTTTTACTTAAAAACTCAGTTTAAAAATAAAATGCAAGTAAAAACCAAAGTAAATACAACAGTAACGAATACTAAATCAATTGAACCATAAGTTTGAAAAGTAGTTTATTTGTTTAAAATATGAATTTGTGTAAAAAGACACATCAAGATTGTTTACCTTTAGTTAACTACCTAAACGGATAGAGTATAGTCTTGTTGTAGCTCTACGGAAAGAACTTTGCTAAACATCCTTACCTATTCTACAAACTTGTTGTAAAACGCAAATCTATAGCTAGATTTGCCTTCGCCTATCAGTACCGATACAACGTACACCGAGGGTGAGTCACTTGGTCCATGGGTCGCTAAGCTTGTTATAAACTCTACGCTCCCTAGAATAGGTCGTTAGCGGGATTTTATGCGAATGCAGCTAATTTAAATAAAAGCCACGCGACTTTTAAGGAGAAGTCTCATGACACACTTGTAATTAATTTCTATCCAATTAAAATATCACAGATTCATTAGTAGGATCTAGGTACTGGGCTGTTAAGGCCTGGACCGACTGGTTAGTTGGAATAAAGTTATTTAGAACAAACCAATAATTGCTTAGCATAATTTTGTTATCAAAAATGTCAACAAATAAAATATTTGTAAAACGCAGCCAAACACCGGATAATTTCAATTCGTATAAAATCCCAGTAGAAGAAAATCAGTCCGATATTATTTAGCTTTGATCATCATATTTACATATATTTGGTTTAACGATACTTTTCAACACCAGCTACAGTTAAACTAAAACTCAGTCCACCTCAATACAACTTGCAATAAAAACAAGAAAATGATTGTCATAAATTGCAATTTTTGTAGCGCTGTTAAAACGAATTGATATGAAAACGTAAATGTTTATTATAATAAAAATGAGAACTAATCGTCTGCAACAACCTCAATATTCTTATGTAATTCATTCGGTCGATGTCTGTCATATTACATGTATCTAGTTAGCCATTACTATTGTAATGTAGGGCTCAGTGTGAGTCCATACATGGCGCCGAACAGTTTCACCCAGAATGGCTTGTATTTGATTAACTTTTAACTGGAACCTGTGTTTATTGCTCAGAACAGGGGTGCTCATTGTGAAGGTGTCGTTGATTTACCTCAACATATCCAATTATCAAGTGATCGACTGGTAATCTACGAAAGAGAAACGCTTTACTAAAAAACGCGAAAATCATGTTAACCTCGTGATGTACGAATACTATGATATGCTTCAAGATATGATAAACTACATTTATGTACCTATGTGTGAGAAAGAACTACCTACAACCACCGTTTTTCGATTTCATTCTTTTGGTAATTTCCCGCGATCGGGCGGTACGTATATTGCAATCGACGGTTTGAGCATCCCTGGCATAAAGAATTTAGTATATATGGCGCTTACCACTGAGTAGATAACTGATAAAGACCGAGCTTCATACATACAACCGTCCTGCAGTTTGTGCGTTTACAAAATGTCGTTGGCCTAGCTGGATTAGGTAGAATTTTCTCAAGGGGTGGATTAAATTCAAAAGGAACAGCAATACAATGGCTTTTGCCTTTAATTGTAGACAGCCCCTTCTGCGATGTTCTTAGCTAAGTTCCGAAGACTGTATAACGCTAGATGGTGCCCTTAGCACCGTCGTCGCTTCGTTTAATCACCCAGTGGCTGTGCTATGAGGAAGTCTGAAAGTGGCACCAGTGATGGAAAAGTTATATGGTGATGAATTGATATGGCATGATCGTGTAATGAGAAGAAATGTGGAAAATCTCGTGTTTGTAGTGAGAAGAGAGGTTTCCGTAGTAGTGCTTGGCGCTATAGTGACCTAACACTCCTTTCTCGTATTGATAGGATATGGTTTATATGGTAGAAGTAAATTGTAAGAGAAAGCTATATATTAAATCACTATAACACTTAGTTACAAGACAACGGTAATGGTTTTGAGTACGTGGTGTCTCTAATGAGATCTGAACGCGAACTGGCCCACATTTTGGTGAACGAGCGGTTGTGCATAATTGCGTTCGATTCAATTATGCATTTTCGCTTAGCATTCGATTGAACTCGAACATAAGCCAAGTGAGCAGGATATATTATATTGCACAAGTGTGTGCGCAAATACAGGGTCGGGAGTACAGGAGCAGAACCAAAGGCTTTTGTGGCAAGGCACAGGGACAACTCCAATACTCCGACTGCGTCATTCCAACTGGAAAAACCCAGTAAATCTTCATGCCTGACCTGGGAATCCTGGGGTCCCGGGTGGCATTCCCAGAAAAGGGGGTGAATACTGAGATGACTTATAGAGACCCAAAAATAAAATAAAATTAGGAATAGAGAATGATACCGATGATGATGGCTGGTCTCGAAAAGTTCGGCTAGGACAGAAAAGTCTAGGTCCAAACTAGGTTAACTGCGACATAACAAAATTAAAAAAAGGATCAGGCATTAAGGTATAACTTAACCAAATAAAACTTGGTCTCTGTTGATTATTTACTCTACTGTCGATACTCCACCAGCGTGCCATAGAAACTGCAAACTTATGAGCTAAGGAACCGGCTCTTATTGAACATCATTTATTCTTTTAAGTAGGTACTTCACACGTGCGGCGGACTCTTAATTATTTTTGACTATAAGTCTCTGTTTATATTGGTTTATCGTCTCATTTTTCTGGTTTAATCCTTCTCCTTGCTATTTCACGATAAAAGCTGAATGAAAGTGAGACCTTTTTGTACTTAAAAATACTTTCCCAAGATATTTAAAAACTTAAAAAAGTTTTGTAACTGATTGGCAGTCAGTGTAAACTGCACGCAAAGTCTGATATAGGAACCAATACATACAATTATTTCTTTATATCTCAGTATTAGTGTGTGAGTGCAAGAGAACCAAGGGACATAGCCCGAAGGATCGCCAAACTGACAGTGGTCACATTGCTCGCAGAACAGATGGTCGATGGGGCCGAAAAGTTCTAAAGTTGCGACCGCGTACCGGAAGACGCAATGTTGCAAGGTGGACCGATGACCTGGTGAGGGTCGCAGGTAGCCGATGGATGCGAGACGCACTGGACCGGTTCTTGAGGCGACATTTGGAAGAGGCCCAGGTCCAGCAGTGGACGTTTTTCGGCTGATATGATGATGATGATGACGCAGTATTGTAAGCGAAGCTGCAGGCAACTTCCAGTAAACTAGATTATATAAATAGACTTAATATTTCTTCTATAAAACCATCACAAGCTCAATTAAAATCGATCCCCGATATCAGTGGCATCGTAATTACAAGTCTACAACTACACTAGAGCGCGTCCGTCGTCCAGTGCAAACAAGTTTCCTTCCAACTGATCCCCTGATGGATGAGCCGCCATTCCTGCTCGCTTATTTTCGCCAACTAATTAAAATTTCGACGTCGCCAGTAAAGCGGCAATTACGGGCGAGATTGCGCGATACACTGCAAAGGGCCCGCTTAATAACTAATGCAGATAACTTGAGAACATACAGGGCTGGTAGATACTCTTGTTGTGGAATTTGTGAAAATTGCGGTAGGTATTTCTGTGATGCGGAGGAATGTTTTCTGTTTGATTGTGCATAGCTTTAAGAGGAAGGGAAGACTAAAGAAACAATGGATGGGCTTTTGAAAGATGGTATCATTTGCCTAGCCTTTTCCCAACTTTATTGGGGTCGGCTTCCAGTCAAGCCGGATTTAATTGCATACCAGTATTTTACGTGCAGCGGCTGCCTACCAGTTTTTTAGTAAGACTGGTGTCAGATTTTCTGTCTTCTTACAATCCATTACGACGGCCAAAGATCTACAAATTGCAGCCGGGACCAACAGTTTAACGTGCTTTCCCAGGTATAGAGGAGTCTCGGTATGTTAACATGGTCACCCATCCACATACCAACCTCGGAAATCGTTGCTTAACCTCGAAGATCGACCGGTATAGCTGTTATTATTTAGCCTTAGAACTCCTGGAAGATGGAATGAAATGTAAAAAGGGGGTGACAACTGAGATGGCGACTGCTAGTATGGAAGAAGGAGACATACTGCGCTGAACCCAAATTACTTGGGATAAGGGTCAGAGAATGATAAATGATGATGATGTGTGCTACATTACTGCTGACGCAAGTCAAAATTTTGTTTTGTAATTGGGCATACCAAGTTACTTCCTTTAAAATTCTTACTGCATGTTTTTCAGATTGTAAGTGTCTATCTATGCGGGCCTACGGACGGCGAGCGTTGGGTGGCTCGCTGTCCGGTCACAACCAGGCCCGGGTCGATGACGCGTTGTGTTCCACGCGTTCCTTAAGGAGATGTCCGCATAGAAGATGGGGCCCCTTAGGGACAGAGCCTGCCAAGGTTGCGGAATTGGTTCGAAAGAGTTATCGCGGCTCTGGAACGCAAAGGGTTTTAGGAGGAATATGGATGAGTTTTAGTCAGTAAGAGTCTGACACGCCCTTCCGTTCTACCCATGTCGGAAAAAGACATTTAATGATTCCTCATCCTTAAAAAAAAAAAACAAAAAGTTGTCTATCTTTCTATCCTTTTTCAACAGGCTACCTTTACCACTCAACTCTGTCCTTTGCTAATATGGATCAGTCTTGTCGGTAGGTACGAGTTTAATCTAATCTAATTCCGTTTTAGCTTACCGGCTTTTTGGGTACCTACCTAACGATTTTGGTTTTTGTGCCAAGGAGCGTAGTGTCCTGGGGGTCTGCTTCTCAGACTAGGTGAGATAAAACAACGCTGCTTAAAAGTATGATAACATTTTTACGATCTCCCCGTACTAAGTAACTTTGCATGACAAAATGCCAAGAAAAACAACCCATCTTACAAATCACCGTGACAAGTGGCTAAATAGACTGTTTATCGTTGCTTATTTTCTTGCTGTTCATTGGAAGGTAAAAGATGGAGTATATATCTGCTTATTATCCCCTGTAAGCGGCAATTAAGAGTCAACCGAGGAAACGAGTTGTTATAATGCTCGCGGCCGGCGATAACCAACCTGTCATTACTTATGCACGATGAGATGCGATTTTTAAACATCATAAATGCTCGCTGTGACTAAGCTTAGATAGGCATCGTAAACACTTACTAGCGCACTACTATGTTGCTGGAAATAGAAAAGTTGTCGGTGACATAAAGCTTTTATTATAAAGCACTTCGGTGTTTATAGCTTTACTCTGCCAGTAGCTTTGCCCTCGTGAAAGTAGGAAATTGTTCCGTTATAAGAAGTATCCTATGCCTATCCTATTCCATAAGACATGAAGAGTTAACAAACTGGCAGACAGAGTTACTTTCGCAATTATAATATTAGTTTGGATTTATTTCTCTCTAGTCTAGTAAATGTACAGTTTCTCCCAAGGCTTGTTTTCCGTGCCGCTTGTAAATTACTACACAAAACAATCTTTCAACTAACAAATCGGAAAATTCTGGGTTTAGCGCACCTTTAACCTTTTGAATGCCAGAGCATAAACGCATCGGCGCGCGCCCGATGCCAAGCCACAAATTTGTCGTACCTACTTTTTGTCACATATATGTGACGTTTGGCGTACACGGCACGCGCTTGCTTGTCATGTATACGTGACAATGGCGTTAAACTTAAGCTGTTCTTTTTTAACTTTTTTTTTGTTTTCAAAGGAGATTAAGAAAGAAACAAAGGAAAGTTTGGTGTAGTAAATCATCGATAAATCATAAATTCACAACGAATCAGAACATTTCATTTTCCATCAGCACCAATCGAAACAGAGACAGCGATTGTGTGTAAGTCATCATTGAACTATACGACATTTTAATTAACTATTACTCTCATGGAATAAAATGTTGTGATTTGTGATTGACATTGATATTCAGATCTCATCACCAGTCAATATATCAATCCGTGATATAGATGAAAGGCCCTATTGCTCGATATTACCTACTTTCTCTTCATTACGTATGCAGATCAGTAGCTGTCGTGTGAGAACGTCTAAGTAGTACATATTGGAAAAAACATTTTCTAAATAATAACTGTATTTACTTAATTACAAATGTTTGCACCAACATAAGATCGATTAGGTTAGATACTCAGTGCATGTTTAATGAAACTATATTTATTTAGAAGTTGAGTGCACTCAATGTTTGAAAACATCGTATTACGTGTCAAAAGTGTAATTACGAACTGCAGTAATTTATGTACCGTTGAACAGAAGTACGGCGTGGCGAGGTAAATATGTAGATGTTAGTTGTTAGCTGTTGCTGCTAAAGCACACAACTTTCGCAAACAAAGGGGAACGGCTGAATTTAATTTGCTCCAGCCCATCAATTGAGGCTACCTTATGCATCCACTACACACAACATTTTAAACCCACCATTTAAAACTACACGAGTGAGTTCTATTTCATCTATTGCAGTAGAAGGAGTGAGCGATAAATAATAAATTTAATAACCTGTCAGTAATCGACGATAGTAATTAAGAAATAATCTAGTAGGCTAGCTAGCCTCTTATTAAGTTCTTATAAAGGGAAACTAAACGCACAGCGTGTACGTGCTACCGAGTAATTTAATGATACAATGTGAATTCAATTAGTGGAGTCACATCGCATGCAAGCAATTGTGAATGCTCGGAGCTATCAAATCGAGCCACTTATGTGCTGCGCCGAGTGATTGTCGCGCGCGCACCGCCGCGACGCCGCGTACCTACCACACGACACTGCCGCACGACACGACACACGGTCGCATCACGAACGACGCCCTCATTAATTCAACGAAGAATTATATCTTCATCGACTACCATGAGCCAGCGAGCTTCCTCTCTGTAATTATCTCGTATTAGGGACTATTATCGTATACGATGCGCTATCAATTTAATGCGTCGCCATTTAAATAATCGGCCTTAGACAATAGCCACCGGATTGCACACACATTACAGTACGATGTGAATTTCACAAATATCCGCGGCATGCATGATGCATGAGCCCGTGAGCACGTTAACCATACCTGGCGGACTCCTTGTGTAATAACTGGAAATGCTATGAATTTATCATTATATGACAGCCGTTTCCACGTCCGACGCTTGTGCGACGACGCGCCGCGTCCAGTCATTTAAATAATTTACAAATTAATGAAACGCTTCTGTGAAGAAAAATACATTTAATTTATTTGCAATACTTCAATGGCCTTTTCAATTCAGGTAGATGTGGCCCGCCCTCGAGCCACTCGAAAGCTATTTGCGATTATTTCCGAATTTCATTATTGCGTTATCATTTTGTTAATCACTGTAGTCGGTTGGGGGGTTTGCTGCCTTATATCTGATCGTTAGGGTCGATATTTAAGCGTGGCGATATTGAAAAAGTAAGGAGATGAAAGATGCCGCCACCATTTGTCACTACTTTGGGAACGAGGTGGCGCGGTAAAGTACCGGCCCGCCCTGTTTGCACCTCGGGCCGCGGCGTTTTCTTTTTCTCCGCGAATGTCCGCCGGAATGCGAACTTAATGGTTTCGGGTTTGAGACCAGAACCAATCACTCCGTCATCAAAATTATGGAAACATTACGCGTGGCCTGTTTGACGAAAGTCACGGACCGATGTGGAAAAAGTGGATTAATGTAAAAACTCATTGCCGTAATGTTTTGATAATGGAGCCCGTATAAAGAGCTCGCCGTGCAAAATGTTTACAAAATCATGATGATCATTATCTTTTAATTAAAACCATTCTGTAACACTATAGGTGTAGAAATAACATACTGCAATTAGGTAGATCATGTCTGATGTTGAACTTGCAATTTATTTAACAAATTATTTCCGAAGACTCATTCACACAATCGGCTTTGGAAAATATTTCATTGTGTCAAGAGTGAAAGAAAGATATTTTCCTGGACGATATATTCTAGTTCCTATTACCGTTGTTGATTCATCCAGTCATGCTCGGTTGCATGCACTCAGGTTCGCGTGTAAACAGAGCGACGTTATAAATAGCAATTAAATAATTTGTGGCACTAATATGTAGATTCGGGTGCGTAGAGCAGGCCTCGCACGGTCGACCGTTCGTCCGTCGTCCGTCGGTCAGCCGACCATTAGACGCAAAACGCCAAATCATTTACAAGAAAGCGAGAACCCGCCTCATACTATTTACATAATTTATTCATTACGACGCCCAAGCGTTGTAACTTGGAAACTAAACAATCTATTTTAGTGTGCACGAAGGCCAAGTTTTCATTTGTGAGAGTCGGATTTTATTTATTTGACGCTTATTTTAATACATTTTGTAAGTGTTTTTTTGCAATTTCATAATTAGAGAAAGTTTTTCGTACTTTGAATATTGTTTACAGTTCTGTCTTTTTCACTTCTGTCTGGTAAAAAAAAATACCTTAGATAACTTATAAAAAGAAGAAGGCATAATATGAAGCATTGGCAATAAGGACATTGGAAAAATAATCCTTGATAAACTATTCAAACTGAGTACAGGTTTTTCGTCGTGCCTCGTCCCTTAAACTTCCAAGCATACTCAACAAAGCGAGTTACAATGCTGCTCTAGTGCGGCCTTGATACAATCTTCCAAATATTAAACTAATATTTAGGCAACGCTTTGGCCGCCGCCGCCTCATTTGCATAAGGTGCGGTCTTACTCCACAATACTACGAGTTTTAGGTGGAACTACTTGTCCCACGGTTACTTTATTGTTTATCTACACTATGTAGACTCTATGATTTAATGTGGTACCGGAGATTCAAACCTGTTGTTCTAATATAGGTACACATACAATTTAGTGATAGAAACATATATACAAGGTTGTTTTATCTATCACAATCAATTATTTCACGCGAGTCCACAAAGCACATTTTTTTTTTTAAATAACCTTGCCCCACACTAGGAATTTCTCCTGTGTCGTGGTAATATACAGTGGTAATTCCCAATATTATAGCAGACTGGTTTCGATAAAATCCAAATAGAGAACTGCAAAACAAAGAATTATACAGGACGGCCAAAGCAAAACATTGGGCATAAAGTGACTGAAACAAAAGCCTCACAATATTCAATATATCGCCGGTTCTCAAAGCTAGTAAAAAGTTTCTATTACCGCGCGTAAACGCTTAGTGGGACCACGGCTTAAGCCGCGTGTAGCTGTAAGTATCATAATCTTATCCCATTAGTCTGTTAATGTTATGTCTCTGCCGGCGGGCTTTGACTTGTGTTTTATTACGCCGCTATTAATTGTGTACGATCCTCTGAAGAATTTCATAAATAAGCCTTTGTTTTCCGCGGTACCTACTCGGTGTAAGGAGGTTGTGTGTGAAGCGACTTTTTAACCGACTTCAAAATAGGAGGAGGTTTTCAATTCGGTTATACTTTTGTTTGTTACCTTGTAACTCTATAATTTATGAACCGATTTAAAATACTCTTACTTTTATAAGAAAGGATATACTTTCCGATAGATTCCATAAAAAATCATCAAAATCGGTTCAGTAGTTTGGTTTTTAAATCAAAATAACTGGAAATTTTCAAGAAAACAATATTGCGTATTTTGCTGTCCTGTAACTTTGCAGTGGTGGTTACGAAATACGAAAAATGATAAAGTACTAAAAAGCGTAAAATGAAAAAAAAAAAAACAACCAAAAACACACTCCCGAAATAAAAGAATTAAAGTTATTTTATACTTTGTAGTGTTTTGTATTTGGTTGTATTGGTTTTGTAAAAAAATTATTGTAAAACACTCTAGTTGATTTGTCAAAAAAAATATGTTTGTTTGTATTCTTTTTGTAGATACGTCAGTTATGGTCTAATTAGATTAATTTCTTTTCAGGCGAAGAGATCATGTATCATGATTAGAGACCAAGTAGTCTAGTCTTTCAAAGTGAAATGATTAATTAAAATGCAATGAAAAAAAACCGCCAAACTGCGAGTCGGACTCTCACACGAAGGGTTCCATACTCTAAACTGAAAAAACAGGTTTTTATATTGGAGTCCCCTTTCATGTTTAATTTAATTAATTTGAATTATTTGTTGTTATAGCGGCTATTGGAATACACACCCTGTGAAAATTTCAATTGTTTACCTATTACGGTTCTTGAGATATAGCCACTGACAAACATACGGACGGACAGCGGAGGCTTAGTAATAGGGTTCCGTTGGTTACACTTCGGGTACGGAAAAAAGAATGCGTTTATATCTTTTACTAGCGGTAAATGTCCGACCAAATTGGTAGGTAATTTCATAGGTTCGGAGCAGATGACGTACAATGTCTGCTTACTCCCATCGGTAAAAGGCGCGAGATAATGTTTGTTTGAATATTAACAGATTATATGGTATGGATTAAAATCGCAAATAAGATTAAGGCTAAGTTCAGATGAACGCGCGACGTCGCGCGGTTGGCTCGGCGCGCGGTTTAAGATTGTAACAAATCAATGTTGTTGTGTACATGACCGCGCGTCACCGCGCGTGCCCGCGCGCACCGCCATGCACCGCGCGCAAGATGTTGACCCGCGCGCCACCGCGCGGTTTAAGATCTACACTCCTATATCGACCTGTTCAGTTGACCCGCGCGGTTTGAGGCGGACGGACGCAAGGAGCGACGAAAAAAATGGAGGACGACATATCAATGGATTTACTAATAGACGAAATTGAAAAAAGAGATGCGATTTGGAATCTTAACTCGAAGGACTATTCAAATAGAACAATAAAAAGAAGGTCTTGGGAAGAATTTGTGTTAATTTTCTGTGACCATGGTGACTCAGAAGAAAGAAAAAAAAGCAAATTGCCTCCTCCACGTCCATTCTCACTGAATGTTCACGCTAGACTGTCGCGCGCAAACCGCCACCATCTGAACAGGTGAATCGCGCGGCAGCGCGCGTCGTCGCGCGTTCATCTGAACTTAGCCTAAGAATCTTAAGATTTCAAACAAATAAGTCTGTGTTTTTTTATTTGTTTGACGTCAAATCCTTTAATTAATACATGCATGTATAATGCAAACGTATAAATTCAGTGTACACAAACGATTACCAACATAAAACTGTTTTCCTGGTCAAAATTTATTGTTCTTCACGATAATGAAGCAATTAGTTTTTTCCCCATTTACCAGCAGACACAAATTAAGACATCAAATCTCTGAAGGCCGCGGTTATATAAACAATAGTGATAGGAACACAGCAAAAAATCCAGTCATGACTCATTATTAACTTCAATAAGCCGCTGCGCTCTGAACAATAAACTTTATACCAACAAATAAATTTAACGTGGTATATCTACGTTAAGTTTAAATACACATAATGTGTGTTCACGAGCTTATATATGTGACATTTACACAAAATTCAAAAGCGATCTCCCTAATATTTTGATAGCTACGGTGTTGCAAACTTTAGAGACTTTTTTGAGCTCTGAGTTTGAATCGCTATTTCTTCTCAGAGTGCCTCAGCTAGGAATTAATGCCTTATTTCGCGAGTTATAAACTGGAATCACTTCATCGCGCGTTGCTCAAAACAGTTTTTACGATGTATTTGCAATGCACTATGGATTGTCGTATACCATTTGAAAGGTAACTTTCTTAGCTTTCAAATGATATCATTAATTTTCTACCTACATTTAGGGAATTATTGTAACAGATCGAAGTTGTGGACGTCTAAATGAATAGGGAGTAACGTGAAAAGATAAAAAAAATATTTATCATTTATGTTATTTACCCCCAATATTTGGGTTATCCCCCCCCCCCCCCCCCCC
>NDFZ01005405.1:492207-573287 GCA_002192655.3 Mamestra configurata
GGCCCATATGAGTACCTGTAAACGGTTTTTCATTGACCAAATGAGTTTCCTGATGGAATCCTGTGGGATTACCTGCCATTCTTCGACTAAAGCAGTTTAAAGGTCTTTTATTGACACCGGAGCTGACCATCTTCGTTGTACCCACCTTTTCAGCTCGTCCCACATATGTTCAATCGGATTCAATTCAGGACTGAGGGCTCGCCAGTCTAGTGTAGGCATCCCGACTTCTTCCAGGTACTGTCTAGTCACTGCAGCGGTATGGCAGCGTGCATTATCGTGCATTAGCAGGAAATCTTCGCCAATAAACCCGGAGTAGGGGAGCACATGGCCTAGCAGAATGCCGTTGATGTATCTTTCTGCGGTTAGCCCTCCTCCCCGACATCCACTAGGTACGAATATTTGCTCCGTTTTTGCTTCAATAAAAATCCCCGCCCACATCATATAGGACCCACCATGCCACTGTTTCCACAAAACAGACGGTCGCTACCCCTGGTTTCGTCCGAGAACAGGACTCGGCTCCATTGCTCCATATCCCAATCGTAAGTGATCGCGAGCAAACTAAAGCCGTAGCGGCCTTTTTGGGGTCAATTTCGCTTTTTTGAGTCGTCGCCTCACTGTTCACTCGCTGACAGCCCTCCCTCGAACTTCTCTGCGCTGCTGCTGGACGTCCACGTCGATCAGGTGTCGATTTCGGAGACAAGAGATGAAAATACATCGGTCAACTCTCACCGAAGTTTATCGCTGTCGTCCAGATCCTGGTGTCCAGTCTCTCTGAACCTCTTGTATACCTTCGAAACACAAGACTGGCTTAGATGAAGCTGTCGAGCTGAGACAACCCTTGCTGGATTAGGATGACGACTTGAGCCGCTTCTTTAGATGTGGTTTCCAGTTTCTTCTAGCTTGTGTTTCCAGTGACGTGAAACATTGGACTGATGACTAATTTTCATAAACGCTCACTTTTGTATCGGGTTTCAGGGATATCAAACAATATGGTGTTTTGTTTTAAAAATTGATGTCTTTTGTTTTTACCTTCCATGACATAAGGTACCTAAATAATCTTTGGTTATAATATTAAGGGGTTGAAAGCGAACAAAATTACATTTCAAATGATATACCTATACAATCCATAGTTGATTGCATAGAAATTGTAAAAAATTGTTTTGAGTAACGCGCGATGAAATGTTTCCAGCTCGCAAGTGTAGTCTAAACTGACAAAACATGTAAAAGTGTTTTACCTACTTATTTACAAAATAAATATAATATATATTATTATGAAACCAAACTTTTACGAAATTAGGCAATTCGTATTAACAATCATTTTCACTTCATGTGAAAATTGTTTCTGTATTTTGTGTAAGTCGTGGTGACTGTACTAATAATGAATTCAATGTATCAATTAAAAGGTTCCGTTATTTCTCATTAATTTATTTAACAATTTGCAGTTAAGTTTTTATTACGTGCTGATTCTTCTCACAAGGACCCGAACTGGCAAACTAAGTTAATTTAATGTCCAATGTTTACAGTGACGACGGTAAAGCACTGCATCAGATCGTAAAGTTGGATCGTAATTGAATTACGATTAAAAACTAAGTAGGATAAGCAAGGAGAAGGGACGCAGAGAAGATTGATGAAATTACGGAACAGAAGGTGCACTTGAAAGACAAACTCATTCGATTGTACTGATGTTACAAAGTACTGACAGACAGCGCACAGTCTAAGGCCGCGTTTTTACCTGCTAGCAACTCGCATGCAAGTTGATTTATATTGGAGAGCGTTATTGAGTGATTGATCACATTACCTATACATCCGTAGCCTGCAATGTAATGCAACTTGCATACCAGCTGCTTGCTGGAGCAAGAAATTTAAAATAGATACAACAGGAGTATTTTTGAAAATCTAATACCAAAAGGGGATAAATAGGATGCAATTTGGTCACTTTCACAGATGAAAGATCCCATCGGAAAACAAAGTCAATTAATGGTTGGTTTCAATGGTTCTGGTTTTCCAGTTGCTGGGAAGGATGTTTATGAATCTATTTAACACACCTTTGCCACAGCTACATTTTTTCTATAGTACAGTTTGGGTAATAATAATTGATAAATTGTGAGCCTAAAGCCGAGTATTTTGAGTAGAAAAAGTGTCAAACCCTACTTAAATTCCAGATTCTTGATCCGCAATTCCCGTTCCTACATATAATGGAATGTTTGCATTCGAATCTCAGTGAAGTCACTTGGGGCCTATTTACGGCCGCTTTCTATATTCAATCCCAATCCTTAATTTGCTGGTCGAGATTGATATTTGAATCCATTTCCTACTTTTAGTATTTCAATAACCGATCGAAAACTCGAAACGCCGATCTTTTTTTTCAATCCATCTTTGGGAGGACGGATCGGATTTTTAGATTGGTATTTGTATGAAAATGACAGTTACGCGATTTCTTTAACCGATCTCTGATTTTGACAAATCGATTTTTGAACGTTATCGATCTTTATTTGCGATCCTCAAATATTGACCGATTGTACTGTGCAAATGGAAATTAGTGGTGATTATCGTGCTCCCCTCGATTAAGGAGAGCAGCTCTTTCGTCTCTTCCTTCGAAAGAGGTTTGGTTTTATACTACAAACAAATAAAATAAAGCTTTTGGCATTTCGCGCCATTTCGTAATTTCCATTNAATATTGACCGATTGTACTGTGCAAATGGAAATTAGTGGTGATTATCGTGCTCCCCTCGATTAAGGAGAGCAGCTCTTTCGTCTCTTCCTTCGAAAGAGGTTTGGTTTTATACTACAAACAAATAAAATAAAGCTTAGTAAATGGAAATTACGAAATGGCGCGAAATGCCGCGTCCCCAAGCATTTATCTTTTACAGCAAGGAAATAATACATTTGTGTAAATATTTATTGCACAATTATTAAAAACTTAAACCCAACTGCGATGAAAACGCCAAGAAGGTATTATAAACTAGACAGAAATACCTAGTAACACTAATTTGTTTCACCTTATAATTACATATTGTTGATCCTTTGAGGGGAAAGGCTTCTGGGTTTTAGATGTAGGTATGTTATAATTATTTACTTACAGTTTCTGGCTCCATTTTTTTCTCTTTTCTTTCAAAGAAACAAACAAATTCGTGAACGATAATATTTTGTCAATGTCGAATTGACGCTCCGTTTTGAATGACTGACGCGTGACGTTCCGTTACTTTTCAACAACACTTTAAGTTTTAATAATCTCGACGTATAAGTATTTAAAATACTTTACCGTTGCGACTTCGCTTTTAATTGTTACTGTGTATGCAATACCTTGTGATTATACATAAAATAGATTAGTTTTAATAAAATACTTAACCACGATTTTATTCATTAATGTCACTGATGTACTTTTACTGCAAATGTGTGAAACAAAACGTTTAGGAGGACGCAAATTTATGACCAATCCCTTTTTTTTATGGATTCGGAGGCAAGATCGGCGGCATATTGAAATGCAGATTCAGCATCAATCGAGAGATCAGATAAAATCTGGATTCGTAAGAATCTTAAATTCACGATCGAATATTGAAAGCGGCCGTTAATAAAACTAGCTGGTGACAAGTGACAATCTGACAATTTTGTATGTTTATTTCATACATTCTGGTTTGGTATGGTATGGTTTTTATTGTGATTAATAAAGCTTTATTATTATTATTATTATATTATCTGCTTTATTAAACAACATCTGGTGCGAAATTGTGATGATTACGTCAGTTTTTGACCAATTTGTCGCATTGTTAGTTTTTTTCAGGACCCTGTAATTTCCCTACATTTTGATATATTGTGACGACGATGGGCAAGAGACGGTTTCTTAAAAAAATCGGGAATTGACCCCCTGGTTTTCGGACTAGAGTTTGAGAAATACAACTTCAAATGCTCCAGAAATCCGGGGTTTTGCGAGTTTGGTCGCTACAGTTAAGGACTGTAGTCAGGAAATTATTCGACACGGACTATTTGTATATGTGACAGATATACTTATTTATAAGTTTCAACATTTCCATGGACTTCATTCTGGGTCTTCTGTCCTTCGTTCTGCAGCGTTAGAACTGTTGGAGTGTCTACAAGGCGTCGCGCGCGCGGAGGGCCGCCCCTTTCTCCTCCGCCAATGGGACGCGCCCGGCATGTCTCCGCGAGATCAGCGCGGCGCCTGCCCGGGGACCTGCGCGTGACACGAGCGACCAGCGACAACAGATCGAGGGCGACGATATGCTTGTTTATGTGAGGAGCGGCAGTAACAGCCGATAAATGAGGTGATAATTTCTATCAGCTTGTTTCTATGGCTCGTGTCATGTGTAGGCCAAAATAAAATAGTTTATAGTGATGCTGCGAGTACTGAATCGATTATAGTACTAACGCTATAACTACAAAAAGAGTCTTCCTTTGATAAAACTACTTTCACAAATTTTGCTAATTAGAAATTCTTCATCTGTCTACCTTTTTTTTAATGGATTGATGGATGGAGATTTTGATGCTGTTTTTTCCAAGAAAGTATCTAAAATAGCTTACTAATTGCGTTTGGATGGAAGTTTACGGGTAACATAAATACAGTCTTCTACTTGCAGCGCTTGGTCCCCAGTGTACCACCCGCTCGTCGCTTGCTTCCTAGACCCCCGGCGACAGCGCATGCCGCTTTCATAATCCAATTAAGAATAATTGTCGATAAACTGACAGGCGAGATAGCGATTTATGTGGTGATATTTCAGCATCGTTAATAAATTTATGCTTGTTCTTGCCGTTTGATTGCACGCCGTGTTTCCATAAAGTTTATTCGATTCGCGGTACGAATGCCTTCAATATTGACAGCTTGTAATCTATCTGAAATTTACACGAGCCCATGTCAAAATATCCCTGTACTTAAGAACTGATGTTAATAATTGCTCAATAGATTAAGACTACTGTTTATTAAATACTGTATGCTTGGCTTTTATGTCGGATAGAATTTATTTATTGGTCTTCTTCTTTATCGTATTTATTGGTGCAGTCCATAGAGTGGCACATACAACGTATAACGGAAACAATCGGAGCTCCTGTTCGCTTTAAATTCAGTTCGATTACATAGACTTGACAGCTCCATAAAAGAATTGAATGTGGCTACAAATAATACAGGGTGGCAGTTTTTCCGCGGGTCGTATTGTCAGCTCTATTGATTTCGCGGCACATTGCGCTTGAGTTACGGCACCGCGCTGAACCCTGACTTACGGCCGCATCATCCCGATTTATTAGATCGTTATACCGCATCGGGGCAAAATAAATTCAATTCCGTTCCGTTTTGTGCTCAGTATTTCAAAGCGTGACAAATTTCTCGACGCGAGCACCGCCATGCGGGTAACGTCTTGCGGTTTTGTTGTATTTGGTTTTGATATTTGTACTTAAGTTATTTGTATGTGTCGAAGATATACTACGACTATAGAAATTGTGATCTTAAAAACAGCCTTGTATTTTCTATTCGCAATTAGAAGCAACACGGAAGCGAAACCATAACAGTGCTACGAACTTCGTAGCTTCGTAGCAGCCAAAATTTTCCCTCAGTTTTGTTTCTAATCTACATTTTGATTTATCTTTTTAAGCTTTGCTGTTTCTGATATTAAGCATTCTCGCACTGTTTTGCATATATTTCATCGAGGAAATGCCATATCAATATGATAAAAACAAATATATATATATGTGTGACAATCCTACATATAGTCTCTCACTAGTCGACACAGACGCCGCACGTATCTTCAAGGGTAATTTCTACTGTGTGCACGGTCATTAAACTTATATTTACTACATTGTTATCTGAAATAAATGGGCCCGTTTTGTCATGCGGGAAGCGCTGTCACAACAAACATTATTTCATTTTATTTTATGATTTTGTAACGCGCCGTGAAGCAAGACTCGCATTTTGGAAAAAAGCGATTCGAGCACAACAATAACAAAATACGTACAACGTTTGTCAGCCGCACTGCAAGGGTAGATTGTGTGCAATGTTTTGTTATTAATACCTTCTGTTACACTTTGAAGTTACGGTTATAAAAGATATCAATATACCCTAGCAACTCCCAACACAATGTTACATATTGTCGTTATTAGACACGGAACAATCTCCTAGTATGTTGATAGGCAATTAAGAAAACCTCCATCATAATTGTAAAGTATAGTGTGAAATTCAGAAAACTCGGAAGACGTACCGTGAATCAATAAACACATTCGGCACTCCCGTCGCATGATAGAGCACAATAAAGCCCGTAAATAAGACGAGCCGAGGAATAACAACAGTATTCAAATTTCCGATTCGATTCGGATTTAAACAAAAACGTTCTATTTAATAGTGGAATGTACGGCACGGGTGTTGGTAATGGTGTGTAGGTACGCTCGCGGTGTGTGCCTCTCGAATCGATTTGGTTGGTAATCGAGAACGCGTGCTCGATCGGAACTATCGGTGGATATCCACGGCACTGTTCCGGTTGATTTTGGTCAATCGTCTTCGTCGGTAATCGAATTTCGATCGTTCAGTTCGCGTGCGCGCCACCCGCGACCCGGTCCTCTGCAATCAACGATTCGACAGAGTCAATGTATTGTTATAAACATTACATGCATGTTAAAAGTATCACGTTTTCAAAAATGTATAAAAATGTTTTGAAGTAAATCATTTCGTTTAAGTTAATTGACGTTTTGATTCAATTATTTGGGTAAACTTTCATGAATCTCGTATCAAGTTACTTTTCATTAGAAACGACGTTCATCATTTTACTAAATCACAGTTTATCATTTATTACATACATTTATTTATTTCGAGAACAAATATGATTGACAGATATATTTAAAATAAAGCATCAATTACAGTAACATTTCCATGTGGGCTGTCTCTACTCGCGTTCCCCCAAATTGTACAAAACGCGACCGGATGTAGGGAACAGCCAAAACGATACAAAACGTATGGGCGGGCACAGTACAAGCCACACTAATGATATTATTATACCAATTGATATTTATATGTAAATATAAGTTACATTATGTTATAAACTACTTGGTGTTTTGTAAATGTATAAAATAAGAGGGAATGTTGTTCCAGTGAAGTTACAAAACTACTATTATGTGTTATTGTAATATTTCCCTACAACAAACTTGGACAATAAAAACAACCAATTTCTAAACAACTGTTATATTCCTCATACATTATTGAACAACTTTGTCAAACTTTTCCCAACACCGAAAATAGTTTTCATATTATCCACACAAATTCGTGGACGGTGTGTCAGCACAATAATAAATATTTAAAGAGGTTAGCAGGTGCAATACGCCTCAAATTGATGCCCAAATAACAGAGTACGGTCGAGCTCAAATAATAATAAAAAACAGGCTCGGCTTTGAGAGCGGCGAACCTGCAATTTGAGAATTAATTCTATCACATTTCCCCCGCATCTCGGCCAATTCGCCGCTTTATGGCTTTCCTGACACCGCAACAGCTGATTAAGTATAAAACAATCTCGCCGCCCGCAATCTCGCGATATTATCGGGTTAATCAACAACCTTCAGCGTTTTTTATCATTATTTATATACACAGTGTTTGTTTCGTGTGTAATATAAACGCTGCTTAGCCCCGGCCGGCACTAGCACGGTGGACAGTCCGCGGGATGATTGGCAACTTGACAAATTGTCCCTGATTGCGTCATGATCTGTTATATTAACTGAAGAGAATATATTCACCTTGAATCGTACACACAATATTTAGAGATCGTTATTTTGTATTGGATTGTTTCGGATTAATCTGACGTAAACTGACGTCCACAGACGGTCGTATAGGTGTTATAATTATTCAACAGTCTAATTTTTATTTTGATAGCGAGTCTACATCCGGGAGCACATTCACCATAGATTGATATCACATTAATTAATATTCTCAAGGTATCAGAACGTAGCTGACTGTCCTACAACTGAGTTATTGGCCATTGATTTATAAAACTTGCAACTAATCAAGGTTAATGGTCCGATAATTGATGATAGATGAATGTTTGAGCCTAATTGGAGTAATAAGGTAAGTAGGACGGAGTAATGAGCGCACATAATGAGCACTTGATATATGCATTCCTGTATGATTACTGGTGGGTGGGTAGTTGTTGCGAAATGCGTAATGAGTGCAATTTATTACTAAATAATTCGTAGCGTGGTTCTTTTTACTTGTAGCAGATACTATTACTACCATTTCAAGTCGTCCAGTTACATCGAATAAAAAATGCCTAGTTCTACATTTTTTATTATTTCTGAAAACTCTTCTTGACCATCAACAATGCAGACCAACAATCTGGTTTTGAAATTGCAAAGGCTTTTAAAAAGTCTGAAGTGTCCACTTATTTTCTAGAATCAAAAACGAAGACTGATACCGTTTAAAATTCGTATGACGCAGAATACGAATCTATGAGAAAGTGGATTTGATTGACTTAATTTTTGAAAACGTAACCTAAATTCCCGGATAAACTGCCGCCCCGATACCCACTGGTCTATTCACTGCATTCCATTCGACGTGCTTTTCATTAGGTATCCAATCAGTATACAGCGTGACTAAAGAACGATTCGTCACGCAGGATTAAACTTACCGACCTGCTCAGATCCCACACGAGGTCAAGGTCAGCGTAAAACACTCCTCGGACACTGGACAGGCTCCGATATGAACACAAGTTGTAAATTACATCATTTGATTGGTTCCAATCAAGCATGGTCTCGATTAAAAAATATATTCGAGTCTCTCGGCCGAATTAAAAACTTGCCACGCTCAATTTGAGTCGACACTTTATGATTTTTTCTTTCATTACAAATGGAAGTGTGTAATGTGTTGACATGCTGCGTTATGTTACATTTTGAAATAATTCCAATCCGCCATTGTTAATTGAATTAGTAAAGCGAAGTAGAACAAATGGGCTTGCATGGTCCTTTTTGTTGTTTAACATTCCTGACTGAGAACGATACGATTTTAAATGGTTATTGTGGTGGTGTGAGAGCGTCGAGCGTTACTTATTTAAGCTCAGTTAAAAAATTTAAGGGTTTCGCTGTTTCCACACTCGATGAAAATTAGGGAAGATATGAAAAGTCATTTGTTGGAGTTTTTACTTGGAATATAGGAATATAGATTGGTAGGTAAGTAGTTATAATGCGCACAGCAAAGGAGTGGAACTATCTGCCTGCGTCTGTGTTTCCGAACGCATACGACCCTAATCTCTTCAAACTTAGAGTGAACAGGCTTCTTCTGGGTAAGCTCGCTCCATCGTCGACTTTGTCTCTGTCATCTATGACCTAGACTAGAGTCAAGAGCAAACCAATATTAAATAAAAAAAAAAAAAAAAAAAGTCAAGTAGTGATAATCTTGTGTTTTTTGTAGGACTGAACTAGTTTTGGTTAAAATATAGGCGTGTTGTTCATTTCAGTAACTTCTGAAGTTTGTAAGGAGCCTCCAACCGACAAACACGCAGTACACAATGCAGTTGCAATGTAATTAGTGTTACTTTGGAGTTGCTCAAACATAAAAGCTTCTAGTGAACGAGCAGTCGTTGTATGCATCCCATATGTGTTCTATTACACCCAATAATTATATATAACAATGAAGCACAGAAAACAACGGAAACCATGGAAGTGCTAATTCGAAAAATACAAACCGCAGTGTACTATAATGAGCACAAAGACGTCCCTCGTAGTGAGCGATGAAATGACTACTAAGGGCCTACAATTAGTGAACGAAGCAAAATGGCTGACCAGTCAACCACTGTAATGAGAGCTCCCTCGCACCTTCAGCAGGTGGAAACGCGACCCGACGGAGGGGGCACGGCGATGCCATTCGGAGGTCTTGTTTACCTGGACGTTAGCCCTCCCCCGAGTTACACGATGTGCGTGTGTGTTAATTTAATTTTCTACTTGCAATAATTGCAGTTAGCCCCGGGACAGACAGGCGAGGGCTCGACACGATATGCTAGAGTTGTCTTTACATACATCGAGTGGACACTCGCGTGCGCCCGGCCCGGCTGGACGCTCGTCCGGTCCGGCCAGCCGGGCAGCCGCGTTTTCGTCAAGAGCACGTACCACCACTTATGCGATTAAAACTTTATCGTGACAATTATTTTAAGCGAAATAAGGATTAAAAAACTTGAAAAAGATTGTTTTATAAAGGAAAACAACGGTTAGTAATGAATTTAAAATATAGGTATGTGTAATTTAAAAAATATTAATCATCGGCTACTATAATGTATTTAATAATATAGCTCTATCATGGTAGATTGTACTATCGAAGACGTGTTCAGGTTTTGATAGTTGTAGAGTAAACTCATGAAAGCTTCAAAATAAACCAATTTCATCTTAAGTAAAGTAAAGAACTTGACAAAAGCAAAGCACCCACTACACAGACAGAACGCATAGTAAGAATAACAAGTCCTTAGGGAGCAATGGCAAGACTGCGCTGCGCCGATCTGTGTGGTAAGGTGTAAATGATAAAGGTGCGCGTAGCGGGGCGCCGCGGCTTTGTGCGGCCGCTACATTTGTCATGTTAACACTGAACGTGTGAAGAGCCCTTATTAATGAGCAACAGATTACGCCGGCTCAAGCCGCGCCGCATTGTTGCCATTGTCAGCGACGCCTCGGTGTGGCCACATTGAAAAGCGCTTTTTCTTCTATTTGCTTTGGGTTTCATTCAAATAATAGGATTTTCGGTTTGTAAAGGTAATAAGGCAACAAAAAACCTTTTGAGTAAGCGGGTAGGTAAACATGCCGAGCGACAAAAAAGCCAAACGTGTATGTTTAATTCGGGTCGAGTTGACGCAACTAATTTAAATCTTGATGAAACGTAATTCTTACGTGTTATGTTATAATAGGGACATTCGAGATAATTGAACTATTTGTATCTAATAATATGCGACCAATGTTTTGGACTAATAAACCGTTCGTTTATGAGGCTTTCATGGAGCAATTACCAGCGGGGGTCTATCCTAAGCCGAGAGGTGTAATGCAATAAACTCATAAACTGCCGGCCGATGCACAGGTGTGTGAAACCATTTATGATTCCCGCTGACGGCGATTCTTATAGTGGGAGAGTATCCATTGCTCGTTGACTCAGAGGACTGATTCAGTAAAGCGTAAGGATAAACACAATGAATGGGCAAGCGCTGACGGTCAAGACGCGCTAAGTTACCAACCTGCCTTTTTTCTTCACACAGAAGTTTTGTGGTATCGTTTACAAATTTATTGTACTTAATTCTGGGAACATTGTGTCGTGCGCGCTCATTGAGTTTTGTTGTAAAACGCACCAATTATATAATAAAACCTTTTGTGATTTAGGTTGAATGAACGCGTTTAGAGGAGGCCGAAATTAGAGCACGGCTAATTTGTTTTTGTGGCAGCTTCTTACAAAGCTCTGTTTTATGGCACAGTCTAATCATATCTCTGAACTTTATAATTATGACGAGGATTTATCATTTCTAACAAATCTTGTGAAATAAATGTTAACTTTGATTATATCGATGTTAGATCTTTTTTTACAAAGTACTGAATGATTTACTTGGATGTGGAAACAAAAGTAGAATTATATGTATCAGGTTTATCGCTCATAGTTGGACATTTAAGTAGGTATATTATAGCGTTATAATGAGGAACAATAAAATTTGCACCAACATCAAGTAAAGACCCCGCTAACTTCGTGTGACATAATCGTAAGGATTGCTTTCGAACAAATCACCACATAAGAACCTAAACTATAAAAATAACGACTACGATCAATCTTCAATTCAAATACCATTACCAATGAAGACACAAAGACAAAATAAGTAGACAAAATTCATAAGCAAAATTTCAATTCTGAATTAACGCGTTTTTATCTATCAACCTAAAAGAATAGGCAAAAGGCCTCTGCATCATAAGCTATTCTATTCTGTAAGGGCCGGTCTCAATAGCTGAAACTTTATGATTGACAGGCAAATATGACGTTTCAGGTACTGATGCTCGCTAGTTTGACAGTTGGTTATTGAAACCGGCCGTAAGAGATGTGGATGCCTGTTCCGTATTTCGCTATGGGCATAACAATGTCTGCCAACGTAACGGTTCTTAGCAATGACACGGAATCTACGGTATTACTTATACGCTCAATTTCCGATTGTCGGTAATACAAATAATTGACAAACGGGGACGTGCGACCGTCTCACCTGGGAGAGATTATGCAAGAAGAAAATAAAAGATGATTGCTTGTGCATCGCGGCTTTCTTTATGTCTAGACTATTCTTTCTTCTCCATAGATACAGGCCCAATATCAATAGCATTTACTAGCACAAATACCTTATGATTACAGCCCGCAATTCACTCTGAAAACAATGTCTCGTTTACTACGAACTAGCTCCGAGCGTGGCGTGCGAGGCTGCGCAGACGCCCCAAAGGTCGCATGAAGATATATTAACACGGCGTGAAAATAAAGAGCAAGTAACAGACACAAATACGTATCATAACACAAACGGATCTAGTATTTCGTGATCGGGGCGTGTTCGTTGCGTATTAATGTACCCGCGGAACGATAACCATCGCCGACGCTTTGTGCTGCGCCGGCCCATTGTGCGCCCGCGCCGCCAGAAAAGTAATTCTTAATAGACAATAAGCCGGCGTTTAGCGCTTTTATTTATGTAACACAATGCTACGGTTTGCGAGAGATATATGGATCGCTCCGATTCCAACCACTTAATATACGCGCGAAAAGTTTAACGTTTTTTTTTCTTTTTACAACACTTTAATGATGCTTAATGTGAAGGGTATTTAATAAACATTCGGGTGTTTGAGGAAAAGGTTTACATGCAATTGCCTGTCTTCGCTGAGTCATTTAAAGTAATCACGTCCAGAAATAATATGAGAAGGTATGCGGCGCTTAACAAGAAAAAATTAACGTATGAAATATTGATGTGCTAATCGAGTATGACTTGAAATTGGGTAAGCGTCCCATAAATATCAGTGCACGGCTTCTTCTTCGATATCAAAGCGATTTGCGGTAAAATTCCAAGTCAAGATAAAATGGCTGTGATAAAGTGGAGGGTACCTAACAAGTGCTCATATTACGGTTTTTATCTGAGCATAACATCCATTGGGTTTGTTTCGATTTACGCAAATCATCCAGAAAAGCCGGCGTATAGGACGTTGAAGTAAAAAGTTTAGACAATTATTTCTATAATTTATTATTTCAACGTGAACCTATGAGCAACTTATAGCTATGCTCATTCATGCATTCAAAACAAAAGAGTTCTAAAAGCTTGCACGATCCATCCATTCCATAAAACTTTGATAACTCTTTCAATTTCAATTAAATACTTACACGGAATTTCATTCGTAAACGATAATCATACAGAATATTAATATCAGTATCTATTACCGTCATCATAGATCAAAGCTTCAATTCATCGCGCGCTTGTCACATTGCCGATGCACAATGCCCTGACCATTGCCTGGGGAAACTACTCGTTTGTCTATGAAACGCTATAAACGTCAACTGTCAATTGATTCTTGTGTGCTGTCAGCGATTGATCACAGAACGCTACGGTGAATCAATTGATAGTTGAGGAAGGAGGTCTGAGACACGGTGATTATATGCTCTTTGTCGATGACCTGTCACTTGTTTATGGTAGCTTTGTTCATGCACGTTTTCCTTTATCGATGAGCAATCATAATTGGCTATCGTTGAAAGCTGTGTATTAAGTTAATGCGTTGGCTATGTTAGCATCGCTAGAGGGGAATTATTTTGCGTTGTGTGTTTATCCATATTTGTTCTCTGCGCTGCCGATTGTTTTTAATATCCCTGACCCCTGTGTCAAGTAAGTGGTTATTTAGATATAAAATAATATTTGTTTTCGATCTGATTTGACTCGCGTCTTTTTAAGTCAAATCCTGCAATCCCGTAAAGCTATCTAGCATCCCGTATTTGATCAAATATAATAACCAAAATAAAGTAAAAACCTTTTCAACAAATGTCATTACGATAAACAAAAGAATAACAATGGTCTTAAAGCAAATGAACGCCCAACAGTCATACAATTTATTTTTCAATTTTCATCGTCAAACGTCAACTGTCATTTCGTCACAGTTGATTATACATTATGCCCTGAGGTTATTACAGGGTATACAGTCCACCATCATTTGAGGCATCAAATGTGTGTGTATTACATTATTTTGCGGAGAATCATAAACAATGAGATATTGATGTAAATGAACGATAATTCTTACTAATTTTATAAAGTAAGAACAAGCTTTTGCCCGCGTTTTCGTACGCGCACATCCCGTAGTTTCCTGTTCCCGTAAGAATTTCAGGAAATTATTAGTATTTATTGTCCCCTCAGTGCTCTCCTATACTCCCCAAGGAACCTAAATGGCAAATTTCAGCTTTCTACGACTAGTCCAGGCGAAGTACGCCGAACATTAGGCTAACTTTGCAATAATTCTTAACTCCGATTTTTTACCGTTAACGTGTAGTATAGGAAGTGTGTTAAAATGTATCCCGCAAAAAGTTAACACCCGCGTGTTCGTTTTTTTTAATAAATATTTAATTTCAATAATAACTCTATAGTGAAAAATATTAACTGTCACGTTTATTTGGAGCATTTGTAGAAGAAATCGAATATTACAAGTAGGTCAGTTAATTAAACTTAACCCATGCAACTATCGTATTTAAAAATATTTTTATTTTGTACTTCAAGCTATAAATTAACTACTTACTTTTCATAAAATTACTTAATTCGCCAACCAAAATGATTCATTAATATCAGTTTTTTTTTGCGATACCGATTCAGACAAAACTGTAGTAACTGAATTAAATTGGGTTTCATTTTTATTTGTAGGCCATGTCTGACTTAATTATAACAAAAATGAATCACGTTTAATCAATTTTGTCGATTTTCGACATTCCTTTGGGCGAAAATATTTAATTGTAACAAAAAAAAATATTGAAATAACTTGATGTAGCGGCATCAATGCCGCCACAAGAAAAAGCATCGAAGCAAATATACATCGCAACAAAAAAAAGAACCGCAGCGCCATCTACAACTCAACAAAATCCTGCATCGCGCAAGTGAAGTTTACATTGCGATTTGAATGTATACAACAGTCCGAATATCAACTATCGGGCAGTTGCCCACCAGACACAACATCGTCTGGTCAGAGGATCCTCTGTTTTCAGTCGAGGTTTGCGGGACTTTACTCTCTGTTCCGTATCCCTCTTCACTGGTGACCCTCGACATTGAACGTCAGAGCAGCCTTCGTGCAACTACCTCAGAGTGACGTCATCATCACTTCCCATCGTGACCTCAAGCTTTCGAGCAGCGAGTCGTACAGCCAGCCAGTACCCACGGCTTCTACGGGTATCCTGACCACCAGAATGCAGCTGACGCGCATTCCTGGTCAGTATCCTCAGCCTCTCATCATCCTCAACCTCATCAGCGACCTTGGCAAGCACACTGCACCTTCGGCCAGTCACATGAAGAGCCACGAAGAACCTCTCCTGGTCGACCCCAAGCAGTCACGTCAATACGTCGCACAGCTCCGACCCACTGGAGCCAGCAGCACCACTCCGACTCACTGGAGCCTGCAGCATCATCCCGACTCACTGGGATGACATCACCCCGACTCACTGGGGCACCGCATACAGTTCCGACTCACCGCGAACTCTGCGACTTCCGGTTCCGACCCACTGGAACCAACCTTCCACTGGCCTGGCAAGCATCTCAAGATGTATGAAGGACTCATCCACTATCGACCTCCGGTCTCAGGAGGGGAGTGATGTAGCGGCATCAATGCCGCCACAAGAAAAAGCAACGAAGCAAATATACATCGCAACAAAAAAAAGAACCGCAAAAATCCTGCATCGCGCAAGTGAAGTTTACATTGCGATTTGAATGTATACAACAGTCCGAATATCAACTATCGGGCAGTTGCCCACCAGACACAACATCGTCTGGTCAGAGGATCCTCTGTTTTCAGTCGAGGTTTGCGGGACTTTACTCTCTGTTCCGTATCCCTCTTCATTGATTTCCCTAGCTTTTATAGAAATAAACGCGTTTTTGTTTTTTTTTTTTTCAGAATGACCCGATTATGGAAATGTTTAATTCTTTATATCGTTATAAGAGCTAAGATCATATACACGATTCAAGAAAACCATCAGAGTTAGGATTTTTTGCAAGATTCAAATCTAATTTGACTGGCCTAGACCAGTAGTTTCGGCTGTGCGTTGCCTGTCAGTCACTCAGTAACCGAAGAGTTTCATATTTATTTTGGTGTTCATATGTTTGTTCCATTACGAATTGCCGTACTTGAATGAAATTTCGAAAACGGATAAATCGTGACCTGGGTTTTTAACCCGTTAGTGTGTTCCTTTGGGATAATTTCGACTTCCAAGTGGACGAAGCCGCTGTCTTAGGCTAGTGAACTATAAATTATGTTATTAAGGAAGAGTGAAACGAATAGATGTTAAACGTACTATGTTTAACCGCAAGGTAACTGCGAAACGCAGCTGGAATGCAATGTACAAATGTACAGTAAAATGAGGCTCATTGCGTTGTAATAGCAAGCGTGCAACCAGACCTCGTCGCAACAAACCATCATTTATCCAAAGGTTGTCGGATAGAAATTGCTGTCAGAATTAAGTTTGTCCAAAAGAGTTGTGTAACTATTTTTAGTGTACAACAAAGAATATTCTATATCGCGTTATATCTACACCAAATGGTTTAGTAACAGTCACCTTACTGGTCACTCACTAACCTTTGTTTCTGAATTGAGAAATTGATTGTAAGAATTTGTCAAACTCTCTTTAATGCTTAAGTTTGACAAGTTCTCAACTTCAATTATTCAAATCAGGAACAGGGGTTAAACCAAAGTAATGTTTCATCATATCAGCTTCATAAATTAAACCTATTTTTACCTTAAAAAAATCGTAGCCGCTTGCTACGGCGTAGCACCGTAGCTACGCCGTCGTGTCTTTAGAAAGCTGCTAGAACAAGTATCAGCAATTACAATAAAAATCTATTTATATCTCTAGTTAACCGAAACAAGAGTGCTAGTATGTCATCAAGTACCAGTAGTTGCGCTTGTTATCCGTCAGATTTAAGTAGAGTCGGTGCTACGAAGCAGTGGATAAATTAGCTGAGAGCCGCCACTAATT
The DNA here is from genome assembly GCA_002192655.3 of Mamestra configurata. Lineage (NCBI taxonomy): Eukaryota > Metazoa > Arthropoda > Insecta > Lepidoptera > Noctuidae > Mamestra > Mamestra configurata. Next base: position 509,375 of record NDFZ01005405.1, read on the forward strand.
GCACCGCAACACAAATATTTAATAATAATCCCAGATCCTCCGAGATGACCACTTATCTGTTCAATTGGAACAGGGAGAGGAGTGGAGCTGCTGTTTAAGTTAATATGATTAAATTATTTGAATGATTAGTGTGACTTGTGAATTAGGTAGGTTGTATAGATAAACTTTAGAAAATTGTTTGTTGAATGATTCACGATGTTTTACTATTATCTGTAAACCGAAAATCCTCTTTTGAAAATGAGCAGAACATTACTAGATGTTAAACTTATTTTTGAAATATGCTTTTTTTTCGTTATAAATTATTAGGTTAATGCATTTCAGACTTCAGCATTTATATCACAAATCGGGAGTAAACGTAAAACTCAATCTTTTCATTGAAGACGATTTTCCAAAATACAATTAGCCACGTATTCACCGACACATTATTTAGTTTGGGAGACACCCAAACTAAACAGTTGAATGCGACTCCACAGTCACTGTTGTTCAAATTATCGCTGCACGATTGTTAAACATTATTACGTCGGGTGTTGTTTAATAGAAACAAAAATATCTGGCGGCGCGCCTCGTGTTTGATCTCGAGGTGTTCGCCCGTCGAGCGCGATTAGCCCTCTCTCAACGTATAATCAAATGTGCCTCGGGCCGCCTCTACCGAGAACAAAGAATATCCAAGCTTCGACGTAAACCATCCATTGCTTGTTTGTTGTGAAAGATTGTCGATATGTCTCGACAAACTTGGTATTGTACGTCGTTGTAATCGATAGTACGGTGGTTCTGTTTTTAAAAAGCGACCAGTCGTATTGAACAGCGGCCGGCATCGGCGGACGAAGCCTCTCATTTGGCCGCCATTTGTCGGCCATTTCGGTGCACCGATCATAAATGGAGCCCGCTCCGGGTCACGTTAGCATCTCGGGAGAAAACGTGAAAAATCACACTTCGACGCGTGAAATTACTATCGATATGCGCGGCCCAGTATCTTTACGTATTATGTTTTAACGAGATTAAGAAGTGGACTAGGTTTTACGATGATTCGGTTTTGATTTGATTCAATTGAGTTCAATGAAAGTATTTCTGTTTTAGGAGATACTTTTCAAAATGAGGGTTCTCATTTATTATTTCAAGGCTGGGCTGAAATTGGAACATCAGCTTTAAAGTTAATACCTACGTGCTAGTTGTTACCAGTTATTAAACAAACTAGTAAGTTATTCGTAAATTGCGCGATATCCGTAGTATTCGTAAACACAGGATGGACTAACGTCTAGTCGTTCATAATAATACGTTGCATTGTCCTTTAGCGCATTCGTTGTTCTATAATAATTAATTACTGCACGACGGCAGAGAAGCAGACGTGAGTAGCACTTAGTCGCCGCCAGTTAGCGCGGCTGGCGGCTCGTGAAGCCCTGGTTAGGGCTCGCTGCGGGCACATTATACATCAAGTCGACGGAACGAGCCTCTCTCAAAAATTACATAGCGCCCGCTGCACCAAGCAAAGTTCTCGTAGTGTAGCGATTTATTTATTTCACTTAAAGTGCGTCGTAAACGCTCGCCTGAGCGCGCCGCTCGCCCAGAACAGACGAGGCCGCAAAATTCATTTAACGGGCATAAATGAATTTACTAAGAAGTATAAATTTTACAATATTATTAGCTTGTTATTGAACCTTACTGTTAATGCGGATTAAAATGTCTTTAGAGGCCTATTCACCGACAAAGGCACGGTCATTCTCTTGCATTAACTATTTTATAGTGATCGGAAATCAGGGATTACCTGCCTAATTACAATAATTATGACAATTTACGTAGGTAACTGTCCATTTTTCATTGAAATTACATATGATGCCTTTACAGCATTATAATACCTTATAGCACAATGGAATTATTCCAAATAATCAAACCATTCCCTACTTTAATTACTAGAAGGCAATTTTAAAGATGATTTCAGCTGTTCCGATGCACCGACGCGACGCACTCGTCCTCGCAGACGATCCGGCGCAGAGAGAGGGAGACAACACATTACTCTAGAGAAGGATGCAAGACATTCGAAAATTCTGATAAGTCTCTTCCTTCGTTTTTTGTAATTGGTGTCTAGAGGAGATAGCCGTAAAATTACGAGTAAGTACGACTCTTATTCTTGAGCTTGATTAATTACTTAAAATTTAAAAAGTAGACAACAATCCTAACTGCAGGTTCCTCATTTCAGAAAAAGCTGCATTTTAAACAAACTCATTTCAATAGTTCTGTTACAAAAAGTAGACATAATATTTAATTGATTTTGTTGCACCTGCAAAAACTGACACTCGCACCCAGATAATGTTACAACTTACAAGTGGAAAAGCAATTATTTGTGTCGTGAAAGAAAATGCATAAAATTATCAGCTGCTGACACTATATAAGTTTATCCCAAGAAATTATAATAAACTGGAACCTATAAAACATTACAAGTAATTTAGTATTTAATACAAAAGGTCCAAGACGCTATTTACTAACTCGCTAACTTATTGGAACGGTGCGTAACACCATGTTTATTATCTATCTATTGATGTTATTCAAGTTATAGCTTTACACAGCGATTATTAGTAAAAGGGATGTGCAAAACTTTTTTCTCTTTAGATATAAACGATAAAAAGCTTACGATGCTACCGACATTAGCCTTTAATTAACTTTTCTAGATAAGATATGATAGTTGTCTTATAAGACAACACCAGCTTTTATCTTTTTCAAGGTACGAAAATTGTCAATTGTACAATTTTCATAATAAATTATTGAAAATGATTTGATATCTTGAATTTCGAACGATTCGTTGACGTACCTACAGCACTTACATACGTATGCGGTTCTCAGCTTGAAAAAATCTTGTTTAATTAAAAATACATTGAAAATAAACTTTCCCTGGGCTTTCTTTGTAGAATTTGACTCCCTACTACCTTGTTATATGCTTATCTTCTCAAATGCAGAACCGATAAGTAACTGCAGTTACTCTTATTATCTACATACTGACATTTACTGAGGCTTAAGACAAATAACATTTAATCAGCGATAACGCTTGTCCACGTGACATTTAGGTAACGCATGTCAATCACATACTTTACGGACTTATTGACAATCGTTCTTGCTGAAACGGGTAGAGTGCCACGTTGTCTAAAGGCTCTGGTAGTTTCAAACGTCTGCCTCCATAAGAGTAATACTATTTGATATTTCAAAGTTAAACGAGCATATAAAATGTAATAGATTGATACAGTTAGATAAGGTGCTCACACACTGGTGCGGTGCAGTAACCGCGTATTAACCCGCGCGCCCGCGCCCGCCCCGCGTTTACAGCCGCACCCTAATGAGCCGTACGTTTGACGTGATGGATGAGCCCCCAAATCTGTTTGATTAGCGTTGCTTTAGCCGACACACTCATTTGAGCTGGCCTTATTAGGAGAAGTGTGTACTGGGGTGTCTGGGGTCATGTTATCAAGTATTTTCATAAAAATTGTATTAATCTTGCAATAAGGCTGCCTGTACGTGATTAATTACGGCACAAAACGTCAAAAGTGTTGATAAGCTGCGAACAAATTGTAACCGGTTTTAACCGTTTCCATTTTGTCAAATCAATTGTTTTTCTTCTTTTAGGCTCGTAGCAGAATTTATAACCGTAGAACTTCATTTATACCTAGTTGTGGCATAGTTTTTTCTTGTTGAAAAACGAAAACAAATTCTGCAAAGAACCGCGTCAAGAAAAAAATACATAGCAAATTGCTACCGGTCCTGACAGTCTATAAGAAATTTATTGTGAGCATTTTGTGTCTCAGTCCTAATCCCGATCCCAATAGACTTACCTGTCACGGCCAAGACAAAGGCAATAGAAAGAAGCTGAGGTAACTTAACACTTGACAACTTGCTGAAGCTCCTACGTGCAAGTACGAGTTTAACAGCAATTGAATATCAGTCTGCCCAGCATTTTTCCAACTATTTCGGAGTCGGCTTCCAGTCAACCAGGTGCAGCTGACTTCAGCTGACGTCCAGTATTTAACATGGAGCGGCCTATCTGACGTCTACACCCCATTAACTGGGTACTGACTGTTCTCAGAATTTAACAACTGTCACCTGTCACAACTGTCAACGATCTACAAATGAAAGCTGAGACCAACTCAGCTTAACATACACGGAGGAATCTTGGAATGGCCACCGGCCCGACCTCGGCAAGCATTGCTTAATTTTGGAAATCGACCCATTTCACATTGTTAATTTCAATCCTTTTTTTTTTCAAAAAATATCTTTAATTATATCGTTTAGATACCCCTTTACCTTCTATAAACTAATTTGACTGTCAGACTGTGTGCCTTAGGTACCTGCATTTACCGTAATGATGATCTCATATTTGTTTTTGTTATAACTCGTTATTAGATCGCTGGTGTTTGAACAACACTCCTAACATAATTGGCTTTTTTACTGACAAATTCTACCGTACTATATTTACTTGTTGTTATTGCTTATTTTCGTTTGTTATTAGTAGGTCCCGCTTAGATGTTTCTGCGTCAGAAATGCTGCGAAGTCGCCTCAGATATTTGCTTAAATAAAAATACACAAACCTTAATAAATATTACGTAGGTCATTGAAATATTTGTGGTTAACCGCATTGTATTATTCTATAAGAACAATATACATAATATAAGTAGTTGTACTACTTTTTGACCTTTTCCTTATTTTTATTTTGAGCATAAACTTTGTATTATAAACGAAAAGCACAAAAACAGGAAATACTGAAAATATATTTTTAAATAAACCAAAAATAAAAGGTAGTTTACTCGTAAAGGCATCTAGCGACATCTGTTGTGGAATAGAAGATAATAATTGCTGTTTAAACTGTTTATAACTGCAAAACACGACAGACTCATTCAGAAGGAGAAATTATTTGTGGTCACGACATAAATAAAACTAAACGACCAAAACGTTTCGGTTAAATTTAATTCGATTCCATTTACAATGTTGTACAACAGCAAATCACAATCAATTTGCCACGTAGCGTGTATTCACCCCTTTAGCATTGTGGCTTCCCCCGAAGGGCGACACAAGTGAGACAATATGGCAACGCTGAGTCTGCGTCACGCCGGCTTCTCGCCTCCTCGCGACACTGTAATCGAGGGGGACGAACAACCTTTGTCATCCTACCCCGCAAAAACACCCGCAAACGACAACCAACTCTAACTCCTGCGACTAAAGATAAAATTCTTTTGCCGAAAATTCTGCAAGCATCATAAATTTTATGGCATTTTAATACAGCCATAACAACGTAACAATAATAGGGTAAATGTTTTGGTAAGCCATAAATAAATTGAATTACGTCCCGCTGAGAGACGACAAATTCGGCGACACACAGTTTAATGTCGTTAATAAAGAACATTGTGACAGTCTCCAGGAAGTTGACGATTAATGAATTATTGTGTTCAGGTGATGTGGGCATTGTTGTGGACCAGCGGACGATGGCCATTCTATGGGTTTAAACATTGTTTATTGACATTTCTGTTTAAAAATAAGCTCAAAAAAAATTAATAACAAAAACAATTTGTTTTTTATGATAACATTGTATTTATTGGCTGAATACATTATTATTATTATTTTGGCCAAATCGTCGTCGCCTCGGGAGACCGCAATTTTTTGAATTCACTAAGTAGGTATTATTTTATTTATTAGCGGTCCCTCGACACCATGTCGCTTGGACCAAAATATTCGTACCTACCTAAATTAAACTAAATTATAAATTTAAAAAAAATACTTTTTACAGCATTTGTTGTTTTATTTTATTCTTTTTATACTTTATTTTGCTACCTTTAAGCTACGACTACAAACCCTACGATCACACACTCATCTAAATAGCACTACATCGTATACCTAAATATCATGCCAATCGAACGAGCGATTTTGCGCTGGGGATTACCAAGCTTAGTCTTTGCCAGAAAAGGCCGTATTGATATTGCATGGGTTTACGGACGAAGATTAAAAAAAATGAACGTGTTTATGAACGATCACAAAGTGACTATTAAAATTAAGTATGAAAAAGAAAACAACGTAAACGACGCTACACCAAGTGCGTGGGTCATGAGCACCATTCACTTACTAAATCTCACAGTATAGGCGTACTGTATCTCTTAATAAAAACTTTTTAAATACACATTCATTATTTCATTGCAATTTATTTCATAGGTTTCTTCTCATAAGAATGCATTGTTGCAGAGAGCGCGCTACGCCATAGAATCAATAATTCTGCCTTTTCCCATTAGGGTTTTCAGAAAAACTTACTAGTTGGCGCCACTTTGGCAAGAGGTCCCTCACTTGAAACATCATGTAATGACAACAACATGATGAGGCCACCACAGGATAGTTCGGTAAAACAGTAACAAGCCTTCACCGTTTGTCCACGGTGTCCGTCTCGTCGGATCCGTCACCCGAGGTAAACCCTAACCGTGGACAAGAGCTCAGTGTGCTGAATTGAGAGCGGTCACCGACCAAAAAAAATGACGTTGTCTTCAATTTAATAATCTCGAGAAATACAGCGCTTTGGCATGTGTGTGACGTCTCAGTGCTGCCACCTAGTTCTGGGCATTTCATAAAACCCTCATTATGTATGGGTTCCAGTTTAAGCAGATCGTATGCCACTTACCTACACGAACGTTCTGTCTATCGGACCTCCACAACTCAGTAACTGGGAGTAACAAGTTATGCAAGACTGGTTGTCAGACTTTCAGGATTCTGACTACTCGTAACGACTACGGCCTATGTCTAGCAGTGGACGTCTGTTGCTGATATGATGATGTAACGACTACGACTGCCAAAGATCTTCAAATGACTATTGGAACCAGAGGCAAGAAGGGGTCTCGAAGATTGACCCGTGCGGCTGTTATAATTTAGCCACAACCTCTAAAAATAAATTTTCATTGAAGACGATCAAATTAAGTGGAAAGCAAGTAACATTTTTAACTTTAACGGCATTCTTGTGCAACATGTTTAAGAATTTTTCAAGTGTTGTAGAAGGCTAAAGTTCAGACACAAGGTCTGAACTTTAGCCTTCTACAACACTTGAAAAATTCTCGTGAAAATGTAAAATTCACCTGAAGAAGCACGGTACAGTATGCCTGCGTCACGTCAGCCGGGCTGGCCGGCAAGGCACGACAGAAAACAATTGCTGTGTTTGCTCGCCTCGACTAATAGCCCATTACCGCTCGTACACGCGAGCCCAGCTTTGCTTTACTTGACACTTACAATATAGAATTTAGAGCAATTATTGTGTGCACTTTTGCTATTGAGTGTACTATATTAGCTAGCGTATATTTTGTGGACTTTTTGCTTTTTGGACACTTCAGTGGGTACGAAACTGAAGTACTGACCATGTCTTTGCCTACATAAAAATACATTTTCTTTTGTTTTCCAAAAACGAAAACCTGATTTTCCGAACAAAGATTAGGTTTCAAAAAACTATTTTGAAAAATTGTCAAACGCGCGTTTTCTGCTGTGATTGGTGGTATGAGTTTTAAACAGCCAATCACATTTCTTGACTTGCATTTAATTCCTGACAGGATGATATTATTTTTCCAGAAACCGGGGTTAGTAACGATATATTTTTCCTACAACTCACTATTTTACCACTTTAAACATTTAAATAAAAGTGTGCCCACCTAGTTACTCATAACGTCATAACAAAACAAAAGCATATTTTGTTTCACAAAGCAACCATAAAGGGAACTGTAAAAGTTTAAATATGTACTTGTAGGTGAAACAATAAATCGAGTGGATTTATGCGGGCGCAATAAATGTCTTCCCGAGTACAAGTAAAGTGTGAAGTGTTGTTAGCGGTTATATTGCACAAACGTGGGATATTTATTTAAGAGGCAGCGAGAGCCGAGCAAACTGAGCACTCTGGACGGAAATGGGCCACGACTAATGTGGACGATGTGGAGTGTGGAGCTAGCCCCCGTCACCGCCGCCGCGCCGCCGCCCATGGGCCGCGGTGTGGGGTTCGACGATACGGTCGACATGAGAAGCTACCAAAGACCTACTTATTCTTTTAATGATTCGTAAAAGTACCTACTCCATGAATCTAGAAGATAATTAGAGAACAATTGATACCTCGGTTCCTGTAAAAATCTGTCATTTAATTTGAGAGGAACTTAAGACACCTTGAGATGAAGCTTTCTATCAGATTAGTGTAGGATCTAGATCATTTATTGTTTGTTTGCTCGACGATCTGCATACCTAAACCTTGCTCGGTAAAGAAAACGGAAAACAAATCAGATTGATAAATCAAAGAACTTTTTAATTCAATCATAACAATTCATAGCTCCCCATCTTCTATCAGCATCCTCTATGACCTTACTACCCATAAAATAAAATTGAGCTCTATCAATACTGTAAAGGAAATCCGCGCAAATGCGGTCTGAGGAACGCTTCAACTTGGTTTTTACGAGCTTGAGCCCTTAGTGTGAATTTAGTGAACCAATATTGACTGGGTGCGGGAATGTTGGCACTTCTGGCGCAAACGTACCGGAACCCTCCGGATATAAAGCGCACGCCAATTTGCCCGATTACTTACTCTTGATGAAATATTTGCGAGTTCGTAACACTTGGATTTGGTGCTTTACGCGAAATTGATACGAATTGTTCACGAGAAGTGTTTTGGTGAACTTTCTTATGGATTTTTTAAGTAACTATTCGGTGAGAATTAACTATTCGGTGCTTTCCTTAAACTTCTTCATATAGGTATCCATAGAAAGATAGGCCATTGTTGTAATAGGTAGGTACTGGTCCTTTGGACACGTTCTAGGATTTTAAACCGCTTCTAAATTCGCATGAATTAGTTTTCTAATCCAGTCAAAACCAATTTTTATGCCAGCCGGCTGAAGGTAAGGTTCTCATCAGCAGGCAACCTTAACAGGACGTAGCTACTTATCGAACGGTCACAAAATCAGAAACAAAGTTCGTGTGTTTTTGCAACTGTGCATGGAATCAAGAAATAGAACTAACTAGTTAGGTACCTACCTACCTATTTTCACCATCGATCGGAGAGCTGTTCTATGACCTGGTCTGGTTTATGACATAGGTTTCTACTACTGAACCACGAGTATTTAAGGTCATACGTAGGTAGGTACTTAGGTACGTCTTTTTAACTTGTGTTGTTAAAACAATACCTACATCATAAAGTGCTAGGCACTACATAAACATGAAGGGTTAGTAATACTTTCGTCACGGTTTTATTTATACTTGTACTTTAATTAAGAAAAAAAAAACACGACATGTTTTATTCTCACACATACTTAAGCTGCTATTGTGCTGTCAAGGAAAAATAATCATGTTCCATACACATCGCTGTTTAAGATTGCAGAATTACTTAAGTCAATTGAACAAAAAGTATAATGAACTCGTAAGTAGCTAGTAGAAAATGAGATATACAAACTGATAGTGAGAAACTAGCATACCCAATTATCCAAACATGCACACGATAATTTTAATTAAGTTTGTGTAGGCATGTGTGTGAGAAGTGTTTATTCATTATGAATGAGGTCTGCTGGCCGTAGGTACGGGAGCTGGCCTGTAATTATGTTGCATAAGCTAACAATATCGCTTACTGCACTGAGTGCTATCAATTTAATTCAATGCCGTTTGAGCAGCCTGCAGAGTGTAGAGGCAGCTACCGTCGTGTTTGCCGCATTACTGTTTATGTGTACCGGATCAACATCTTATGAATGTTTTACAGTCCATTTCATCGACGTGTTATGGTGACTGTTGCATTATTGAAACGCTTAGAGTATGGGTGGTACTTAAATGAAAACAAAGTATTAAGGTCGACTTGTAAAAAATAACAGAGCATTAGTCCGCCTTTGTACTGTAATTTTTACTCGTGCATAAAGCACAAACACTAAAAAAATATATAGGTATTCTGTTTACTAAGTTTTTTTAGCAAACAAAAATAACTTTATTCATGCTGCGGAAATTCTCAACTAACTATTACTATATAAAATAGGTACTTAGGTACACTTAAATAAAAAACACTTTAACTAACAAGTCTAACAAGGTGCCTATGTTCGACGACGGTAGGGCGTGAAGCCAGAGTCCCGACTCCCATTCACCCACATTAAGCAGGCGCACGCTCAGCAGCAGTAGCAGTTGTGGCCATAAGCAGGGCTGCCAGATCGTATAATTGGATAAAAAATATGTATAATTATATATGCTGGCAGACCTGGCCATAAGGTTATTCTGAACTACTCTGCAGAGTGGCTCATCTCACAGTCTCTGGGATGATGTTTAGGTAAATAGTCGGGTAGATTTAGGTTCGGGCAAGCAAGTCTCCAGGTACCTACATAAAATCAGTCATTGAGGAAGCTAGGAAATTCCTGACAATTTTTTAGGTGCCATGAACCGAGTTCATATCCATACTTAATAATTTTATTCATTCACATGATATACTTTATTGTAGATACATCTCGTAACAAGCACAGGACAAACATTTGTAAACACAAGTACGAAAGTAATAATCTCAAACGTTTTTCCTATACTTACTTCTTCATTAAAGTCAAAGATCTATGAGTCTTACGAGATCACATCAGGTTAGATCTTGACGACTTTTTTTGGAATTTCCATGATGATTGAATTCTGGACAAAGTAAGTAACAGTAAACAATTCATCTTATTCAGCGTAACTGTGGCTGAATGCTACACGCTCATAATTTCCACCGCAGCCGATGAAACAAAGGAAGCTCGGTGTGGTTGCGCCGTCCGTCTGTCCGTGGTCATTAGCGCTAATAACTCGCACTACACGCGAGTAACAGCCTTCAATAACGCAAAAGTGACGTCCTTGCGGTTTGAAGAGGAAACTCCCTTTGAGCGTCCTAATAATTCTATCAATAGGCGCATCGCTGCGGTCGATGTGGTAATCGCTCGTCTAGAATATGTTTGGAATGCATTGCATTGCAAGCGTCGGTAACAATTGACACAGGAAGCTTCAGCCGACAGACTGCAATTCAATGCGGTCGGACGGTTGCAGCATGTGTAATTTCCTTGTTGTTGTTTAGGTTTGACTTTTAATTGCATTTTATACCCTAAGACTATTCTTATATTTTTATAAGTACAGCAATTTGGTGTAACTTGTTGCATTGTGTTTCGCCCTTTGGTGTCGCCGGCTTGTGCCACTGACTGTAACGATGATTGCCAGTGCAGCGTTAATTGAAGGTTCGTTGACAAGCGATAGCCACCGTTTTCTAACGTATGTAGGTCTCCTGCAACTTTGCAGCAAGTCGATTTTTTGAGAGACAGCATGTGTCTCATAAAATCTTTATTAGGTACTTAGGAATCTAATGAGAGACGTATCTTACATAAAATCTTTACAGCTAGGTAAACAGCTAGGTAACACTTAGTAAGTGGGTCTATAAAGGAACAGCGGTAGATCCTTTATAGACTTGCTCGAAAATTGGTTCTCATTACACTGCTTTTAACCGACTTCAAAAAAATAAGGTTATCAATTCCACCCGTATGTATGTAGGTAATATTGTCAGAACTGCACAGTTTTTGTATATGTTGTCTATACCAGCTTCTAAATATGTGTGTCAAATTTCATAAGTGTAGGTACCTATGTATATTTTTAAGTTTGTATGTTTTTCCGCGAATATCTCAAAAACTATAAGTCGGATTGCATACCGGCCCATCGTGCTGCTCGACAAGGTAGGCAAGCTCTTTGAAAAAGTCATTGCAAACCGCCTCGTCGGGCACCTGGTGAGGGAGCGGCCGGATCTGGCGGAGAACCAGTTCGGTTTCCGCACGGGGCGCTCAGCGGTGGACGCCATCATGCGCATGAGAGCCCTCACTACGGGGGGATGCGGTGTTCCGGGGCAGGGTCGTCTTGGTGGTGTCTCTTGACATCGCCAATGCCTTTAACTCCCTGCCCTTCGAGGAGCACTTTCGACGTTTGGCGCCCAGACTGGAGTGACCGGGGCTGCCTTCAAGCGGTTCCTGCCCAATATATGGGGTCCAAACGCCTCCTGCCCGAGGNTCTAGGTGGTCCAAATGCCTCCTGCCGGAAGCTTTATGCGGGGATCGTGCGGTCCATGGTCCTTTACGGGGCCCCGGTGTACGTTGAAGGGGCGACCTGCCGGCCAGCTCAAAAAGCGTTCCAAAGGGTCATGGCCATCCGGCTGGCCCGGGGTTACCACACGGTCTCCGACGAGGCGGCGAGCCTTGTTGCCGGATTAACGCCACGGGAGCTGGAGGCGAGAGCCCTGGTACACGTTTACGCGTGGAGGCGAAACTCCGCTGCCGCGGCAAATTGCATCGCGGCGAACGGAGCTCCGCCAGGATACCATGGCGATATGGAAACGGCGACTATCGCACCCCAGCGCTGGGCACGCCACAATTGCGGCGATAAGACCCCTCTTTGGGGAGTGGCTGGAGAGGCGCTACGGCGTCCTCACCTTCCGCCTGACGCAGGGACTCACCGGACACGCCTGTTTCGTGAGGTACCTGTTTCGGATTAAGCGGGAGGACACACCTGGGTGTCAGCACTGTGAGGATCGCCCGGAGGACATGGTGGAGCATACGGTGGAGGTCTGTCCTGCTTGGACTGAGCACTGCCGTGTCCTCGTTGAGGCGATCGGCGGCGGCAATCTCTCGCGTCCGGCCCTGGTTGAATCCATGGTCCGGAGCGGGAGGCTTGGGAAGCGGTCATCTCCTTCTGCGAAGCAGTAATGCTAGCGAAGGAGGAGGCGGGCCGCGCGAGGGAAAGGCAAGGCCTTCGCCTAAACCACCGCAACAGGAGAAGACGCCCCGGGCGTGTCGGGAGTCGCAGGGCGATCCCCGGCCACCGTAGGCGCGGGCCTGCGGACGGCGAGCGTTGGGTGGCTCGCTGTCCGATCACCACCAGGCCCGGGTCGATGGCGCGTTGTATTTCACGCGCACCTCAAGGAGATGTCAGCATNCAAAGGAGGAAGCGGGCCGCGCGAGGGAGAGACAAGGCCTTCGCCCCAACCGCCGCTACAGGGCGTCGGGAGTCGCAGAGCGATCCCCAGCCACCGTAGGCGCGGGCCTGCGGACGGCAGGCGTTGGGTGGCTCGCTGTCCGGTCACAACCAGGCCCGGGTCGATGGCGCGTTGTGTTCCACGCGCGCCTCAAAGAGATGTCAGCATAGAAGACGGGGCCCGCTAGGGCCAGAGCCTGCCAGGGTTCAGAATTTGTTCGAAAGAGTCACCGCGGCCCTGGAACGCAAAGGGCTTCAGAAGGAACACGGATGGGTTTTAGTCAGTAAGAGTCTAACATGCCCTTCCGTTCCACCCAGAGCGGAAGAAGTCATTTGATGATTTCCCATACTAAAAAAAAAACATGCTACCGACCTTCATTTTGATGCAAGTGGGCAAACTTTGTCGTTGCAGCCGAAGTGGATTTACATATAGTTATTTAATAGTCATTGAATAATCAAACGACGACACACTTAGGTACCTACTCGAAAAAATCTTGAAAACAATATTTTTTGTGCTCTGAGTTATTTTTTTATGTTAATAATAAAATTATTTTTCTTTGTATTTCAATATTTTAAAATATAATTTATATGTATATAGGTACTATGAACAAAGGAAATTATAATTATTTATAAAATAGAATGTTTGATTTAATTTGTCGATAGAAGTAAATAATAATTTGATGAAGTGTAATAAAATAGATGTTCGTTAATGATGTTCAATTTATTAGCCAAGTTTAATTATTTTCAAAACTGGGTATTGGTTTAAAATGGGTTGGGTCCTTTTGTTGAGATTAAATAAAAACGAAATGGACCACAGATTTATTCCATATCCCCTTGCATCAAAGTGCAAAATAAGTGGGTTATCAAGTCGTGCATGTTTTTTTCATTGTAGTGTAGATTAAAATAACACCAAAATATAAATAGAAGCAGCATTCGAATTTTGCAGTATTGCAGACAGATTAGTAAGTCACACTAACAACTTAAACCTTTCTAATCCAGAAGGACTGCTTATACCATCTATTATTGTGGTGGAGAACTATAAGGTTAATATTTTAATAATTCTACTCAACAATAGATGGCGCTATTCAAAATTTTATAATTACACGAAAGCTGGTTTATATGGCAAATCAATACTAAAAAAAAAACTAATGATACAATAAAAAAGAAACATGTACTGCTGCTTAAAAACTAACTAAATTTTTCGTTATTTTTTTCTACTTATTTCTAAACGAAAGAAACGAGTGTCAATTCAAATGTGACAATCAAAATAGTCAGCTGTTAGATGACATAACCTTCAATTTGGCTCAAATAAATACATTTTCTTGAAGTGGAAATAAATAAGTTATTAGGCTATTATTGAATACCTATTGTGCAAAATCCAAAAATATAAAATTAAAATCAGTGTTACCCGCTGAGTGCGTAATCAAGCCTTTTGGTAGGTACACTACACAGAAACAATGTCTCTTCTAAGGATTTTATGCTCCCGGCAGATATTCACAGCTGAGAAACTCAATTTGCTATGTAGATGTAGCTCACAAAATGCTTTCAATTTATCCGATGCTGCCGTTCAAGCTTACCTCAAAAACATTATGTTTGAACATGAAAGTCTAATGTTAAAAATGAAAAGAACGTCTGAAGAATCAAGGCGCTTGTATGAAATAAAACCAATCGTAAGTGTGCTAGAGCAACGAATCACCCTGTTCGATAACATTGAAACGCTCAAGGAACTCAACAAAAAGCATAGCAGTGACAAAGACAATGAAATGAAGGCAATGATTAAAGAAGAAGCAGAGATCTATTTGAAACGTATGACAGAAGTAGATAATGAGTTACAATCGATCCTCTTGGAGCCCCAGCTGACAGAAGGCGGAGTGCTGTTGGAGGTGTCGGCCGGCGCGGGTGGCCAGGAAGCTATGCTGTTTGCCCGTGAACTATTTGAAATGTATGAATCTTATGCCAAGTACAAAGACTGGGATGTCTGTATTGTCTCTTTCGAAAAGTCTGACATTGGAGGCGTTAGGAAGGCTTCCATGTTTATTGATGGTTTAGGTGTACCTGAATTGATGAAAATTGAAGCTGGAGTGCACCGCGTTCAAAGGATCCCAGCCACAGAGAAAGGTGGCCGCATTCACACAAGCACTGTATCTGTAGCTGTTCTTCCTAAGCCCACTGATATAGAAGCAAATATTCCTGATCGAGACCTTGTTGTTGAAACTAAGCGTGCTAGTGGAGCTGGTGGCCAGCACGTGAATACTACTGATAGTGCCGTCCGTATCACGCATACTCCAACGGGTATAGTGGTTGAGTGCCAAGAAGGTAGATCACAAATTAAGAATAAAGAGATTGCCATTCAAAAGCTGAGGACAATTTTGCTAGACAAGCAACAACAAGAACAAACATCGAAAATAAATAGTGAAAGGAAATCACAGGTTTGGATTTATTACATTGATTTAATTTTGAAATTTATTTTAATGAATTATTACACATACCTAAACATTTTTGTTTGACCAAAGCACTATCTTTTGAATGGTGTAATATTATTAAAAGAAAAAGTCCTAACCTCCTTCCTCATTACTCTATGCCTATTCAGTTTTCCCAGATCATCTGGGAACACTGAATAGGCATGGAGTAATGAGTGTTACATGTCATTTATTATCAATATAATTTTGTTTAAATAAATCCATCATTTGTTTTTATTTACAGGTTGGGTCTAGTAACAGAAATGAGAAGATTCGGACATACAATTACCCACAAGACCGAGTGACAGAGCACCGTGAGGGTGGGGGAACTGTCCACAATCTACAGGGTTTCATGGGAGGAGATGAGCAGTTAGAACAGATGCAAAGTAACCTGCTGAGGGCACAAAAGCACCAGGAGTTCTTGGAAGAGATCAGGCGTGTGGCTAAGAACATAAGTTTTAAGTCAGCAGATAATAACTAGCAAGTAAGATGCATTTTTAAATAATATTAGTTTAGTGATATGTTTATTTGGTTAAAACATTATGTGAATAAATTATTCTAATAAGAAATTGTTTTTGTACCTAATATATTTTATTTGAGAACTAGCGACCCGCCCCGGCTTCGCACGGGTGCAATGAAGATACTGTAAATATACCACGGTTTTAGAACTCTGGCTCTCTGGTCTGGCATAGTAACTTGAAACTGTGTCATATGTCAGTGTTTTCGCGAAATCATCTTGAGAACATAGGTAACTTGAACGCTATTTATAGGGCCCCTGGCCGGTACCGCCGCAACCACTATGTCCCTGCATTTTAACTGTAATATCTTCGAAAATATACATTAAAATCATGTTGTAAAGAGCCATATTGATCTACATAAAATGCAGAATGTATTTAAGGTACTTTAATTAGATAAGGATTAATGATGTATTGCTTAAAATCGCTTCGTAAATAAGCCATTATTTCTCGTAAAAAGTAAAGGATAAAAAATGGTTATTGTGGGTTATCCCTAAGAGATAGACATATACCATCGCGGACTTTTTTGTAGACCTTTTTAAGGTATACAATACTGTAGTACATTATTTTGATCTATATCGTAGGGTTCAGCCAGCGTTTGCAATGTAAGCGCAAAAAATGTGTTTATTTACGACACCACATTAGAAACCTTTAAAATTATCAGTGTATCTCTACTATATAATGCATGTATATACATATAAACCTTCCTCTTGAATCACTCTATCTATTAAAAAAAACTGCATCAAAATCCGTTGCGTACTTTTAAAGATCTAAGCATACATAGGGACAGACAGACAGCGGGAAGCGGCTTTGTTTTATACTATGTAGTGATTTGAACTTACCAAAGCTATCACTAGTAATGGAATCTTACGTCATTTCTTAAATCAGTTGGGTTATGTTACATGTAAAAAATCGTAACATTGTTATATATCTTGATTAGATTATAAACTCTTAAGAATTATATTGTGAACAGATTTTAAATACAATCAATCCCATCCCAAGAGATTATAAACTATCAAATTTTGATGAGTAAAAAAGAATTCCAAATGTTCAGTTGACAAGTTTTCGAGAGTTTACAATTTCTCAAGATGTTTTATGTTTTTATGTTATGGATTAGGTAGGTACACAACTATCCGGTGACAAATCCATAGTATCTAATTGAGTCGAAAGAGTTTACAATCTCACGCGATGTATTATAAACTTACCTACGGTCTTTGCAATAATCCGGTGACATGCATGCACTCAGAGTAAAAGAATGTTGAGCACTAGGTACGTATAAGCTTTTTGATCATTTTGACTACCAAACATTCGGAAGGTTTTAAACGACCTTGTTTTTTTTTTTAAATTTAAATAACGAATAAACAATATACTTACTTAAAAAAAGCCGGCCAAGTGCGTGTCGAACCACGCACAGTGTAGGGTTCCGTAGTTACCCGTCTCCTTTACCATGGCATAATTAAAAAAAATATATATATATTAAAAGGTACTTAACTATTATTACGTTACAAAGTTACAAATGCACTTGTTTTGAAGTCATTTTCTATGGAATTATTAGGATTTTTATACTACCCAGTTGCATTTTATAAGTTGATCGACTATTACTCCTTAACTCGTTAAGCCTAGGTAGCGGTGATTCTTGTAAATTCGTTATATGCTTCTACTATGATTTTTTTCACGTCTCCAAAAACAACCGTTTAGCTGGCAGAAGGGAAGACACTTGACTCTTAACAACATTTGCACTTTGAAGCTTAATATTTCGCAAATGCACCCTTGGATGGAAAAATGGTTGCGCCAAACCCTAAACATTTTTGAAACACCTATCCAACGACATTCCACAAGATGACATAGACAAGTAAACAAACTTTTAACACAAAATAAAACCGACTTCTAAGTAAAAAACACTACAAAGAAGGTACTCGTAACTTTAACTTCGTGAGTCGGTTTTTCTAAAAAGCTTTTTTTTTTTTTTTTTTTTTTAGTACCTACCCCACAACTAAAACTAAATTGTGAGCAAGTTCTACAGTCCCTATATCTAGGAACCTTTTGCCTAGAATTAACATTTAATTTAACCTAGAATTGACATGATACCCATACCTAATGAGTCAATCTACACATTTAAAATGTTTGTGATTAATGAGTTCCGTTCTCAGTTCAAGTTCAGTTTGGCTTCGGCCATTTTGAGTTTTCTTTCGTGAACTAGAATTTGACCAGGCAGTAACACTACTTGCACATATTAGTCCATATCTTGAAAATACTGAACTAAATTAAAGTACCTATATGTCAGCATGACATCCAGTAAAAAAGAATAGTCACCATTTGATAAATAGTTTCTGAGAAATGCGTGGACAAACAAACCAACATACGTACATACAGTATAAAATTTTATTTTGATTGGCAGCCCTATCAGATTACTATAATATACATATTATACACATGTGTATGTCTATATTGCAGTTCCAATAATATTACATACATTTGTACGTGTCGAATTGATAAACTTCTTTTTTTAAAGTCGGTGAAAAAGTAAAACCCTCCCTGTAGCTACTTGTATGGGAAGGGCCCTTAAAACGTGATTAATGTCTGCATCTATGCCCAATTACAGCTTTTTAGGTCCAAAAGTCTCTGAGTTAAACCTTGTCGTTTAACTATAGAACCCTAAAAAAGTACTACCGTCCCTGTACCTATTAACTCTGTTTTTCGTGCTTTTTGTCGAAACAAATCCTTACAGAAGATACGCCTCCTTGCTGTCTTAATATGATTGGCACTGTTGGCAGAATTTTCAATATTTCCTCAGTCGACTTGAATTAAAAATCCTTCAATCAAAATAATTTTGAGGAGTTGTGAGGAAAATATTATTTTCCTCGTTTTCATTTTATTTTATAGTGTTATTATTTGTAAGACAATTGTTTTAAATCAATGTCAATTTTAAGAAATTTATTTATTTGGCCCGTGATTTCTTCTGTGAAACTACAAATGCACCGTAAGTGTAGCGTTTTTAAAATATCCGATTCTGCCATTCAAGCTTATCTAAAGAAGTTGATGTTAGAACATGACAATCTGAACACGAAAGCTCAGAGAACTCCCGAAGAATCTAAACGGTTATTTGAAATAAAACCAATCATACATGTGTTTGAGCAGCGAAACAACTTACACGACAACATTGAAGCTCTCAGTAAAAAGGAAAGTGATGATAAAGAGGCGATGGAAAAGATTAAAAAAGAAGGTCTGGCGTACTTGCAACGGATGATGGATGTAGATCGTGATTTGCAGTCACTGCTCTTGGAACCTAAACTGACGGAAGGCGGGGTGCTGCTTGAGGTGACGGCCGGTGCCGGCCAGGAAGCCCTGCTTTTCGCGAGCGAACTGTTTAAAATGTACGAATCTTATGCAACGTACAAAGACTGGGAGGTTTGTATCGTCTCTCTCGAAAAGTCGGACATTGAAGGCATTAGGAAGGCTTCCATGTTTATTGAAGGTGTAGGTGTACCTGAACTGATGAAAATTGAAACTGGCGTGCATCGCGTACAAAGGATTCCAGCTACGGAGAAAGGTGGCCGCATCCAAACAAGTACTGTATCCGTAGTTGTGCTTCCTAAGCCTACTGATATAGACGTAAATATCCTTGATCGAGATCTTACAATTGAAACCGACCAAGAGTATGGAGCGGGTGGCCAGCACGTGAATACTATAGGCAGCGATTACCGTGTCCCGAACACCCTAACAGGTAAAGAGGTGGAGTGTCAAGAAGGTATATCTGAAGAAAATAACGAAGATATTATCATTCAAAAGCTAAGGACAGTTTTGTGGCGGAACGAAAACGACGAGCAAACATTGAAAAGTGAACAGGAACCAAAGGTATGTCGGTTTTTAGCTATTATAGGTATACAACGTGTAACAGAATAAACACAATTCCTGAAAACGGGTCATTGTACTCATCATTATGAATAACTTTTACTATGCCCAAAACTCGAAGTCGCAAAAAAAACGACGATCAATGATGAGTAGGTACCTCTTTTCAGGAATTGCTTTTATTCTGTTACACGTTTTACCTCTACATGTATCTGTAAAGAATCCAACAACTATCAAAATCCATCAATCAATCAACTTGCCTAGCCGTTTCCTAATAATGTTGAACATTCAGTGGATGCGGATGCAGCTGAGTATCAGTCTACATGGAGCGACTGCCTATGTGACCTAAACTTACTAAGACGGTTTTTTTTAAGGATGGGATATCATCAAATTACTTCTCCCGCTCTGGGTGGAGCGCAAGGGCGTGTCACACTCTTACTGACTAAAACCCTGTGTTCCTTCTAAAGCCCTTTGCGTTCCAGGGTCGCGGTGACTCTTTCGAACAAATTCCGCAACCCTGGCAGGCTCTGGCCCTAGCGGGCCCCGTCTTCTATGCTGTCATCTCTTTGAGGCGCGCGTGAAACACACCGCACCATCGACCCGGGCCTGGTGTCAGATTTTCTGGCTTCTGACCACTTGTAACGACACTTGCTTGCAGATTGATTTGAGTTGCATAAAGAATCTGGTCCGCACGTATGACCACTGTGAGGACATAGTGATGGATCATCGTCAGGGCGGCGGGATTGCTCACAATCTGCTGGAATTCATGGAAGGGGACTACCTACTGGAACAGATGCAAAACAATCTGCTGAGAATAAACTGGCGAAAAGACTTCTTGGAGGAAATTAATCAGTTTGCTGTGCAACTTAATTCAAAAACCGCTGATACGAACTAGGATCTACCGACATTATAATCAGTGCCGGATTAAGCCAGCGCGGGACCCGTAGCAAATTTTTTATTCCTTATAGACGGGGAGTTTGCACGGTGTTTGAGTAACCATTTACAGGGCAAAAGTTGATGGCTGAGCAGGTGCGGCCTGTTGAGAGAATGCCGAAAATATTTCTGATAAATTTTCAGATATGAGCCCTGTGTTCAAAGGCCTACTTTCGGATTTACTAAAAAAAAACACATTTTTATCGTGATCTTTAGAGACAATCACTTTGATTTGATAAGGGCTTGACACAAAATAACTTAAATAGGCAAATCTGACGAAGACATGGTGGGCCCAAATGAGACGACTTTGAAAACTCTGATTTGGACAATTTTAAATGGGTCCCCAACCACAGGGTTTGTATTTGAAACTTTTCAGACATGTTTTCTGTATTCTTTCAGTACGCCTACTGATCTATAACTTTTCGCCCTGAATATGGTTGCTCAAAAACCGTACCAGCTACCCCTCTATTATTTCTCACGGGCCCTTTGCGTCTGAGCCCATAGGTTTTGCCTAGATTGTCTAGTTTATACACTATGAAAGCACTGTCATTACTCTGACAAAAATATAGGAAGTAACATTGAAGGACAAACTTAACTTTTTTGTTGATTAAATGTGCTACCATAAATCAATGTACGTAACGGTCAATTCTTCAACCGAAACTATATTTATTATTTATTTATAGTTAATTAAAACGGCACTGGTCCAATTACATTAATTAACATAGAATTATAAAAATAAAAATAAAATAAGAATTCAAATAACATACAATACAAAAATTAAACTCAAAGATATACAATTCGTGGATAAAATTAATAATAATTATTTGAGTAAATGGTTTAATAAATTAAATACATCATAAACTAACATGTAACAGTGGACACCCTCGCATATTGTCTCTCACAGAACACCAGACAAGCACGCATTATTTTCTTCCATTCATCAGCAAACACATCACATTCAGGGTAGGCAGTCAGGAGGGCGTTTAGTTAAAAAAAAATTAGTTCTAAGGAAGTCTCCCATTTTTTTCTCTGTTCTACTAACTGTAGGTAAATATACTCAGTCTATTCCGATCACTGATGATAATACAAGAATTTCCAATTTACAGACTTTTTCCTTCACTTGTACTGTAAGTATTATGTATCTTCTTGCCAAATTTCGTGACTCTAAGTCAACAGAAGTACCTTATAGGTTTTGATTGCGGGCGTCAAAACATAGGCCATAAACGGAGCATAATAGGCCTTATCTTTAGATAGCGTTGACTTAGAAGTTTGATTTTTTCACTGCTCCAAGGAGTAGCAGACCTAAGTATTTGATATTAATTTCAGCTTGATTCCTCCACGCGTTCCCGAGAAAAAAGGTCTTGACAGATGGACAACAAAGTGATCCTATATGGGTTCCGTTTTTGCCGACTGAGGTTCGCAACCCTAAGAATAAACAAAATTAGACAACTTACACAGGTTAGGGAAAATATGCGTTACATCCTCGCAAAACGTCTATCGCTCAGTCAGTATGGTAGGAGTTAGGACTCGCCATGGCGCTGGTTTTCAGAGATATGTTTTTGTAAATACAAACGCGGGTCCCGTAGCATTTGCTGACTCTTGCTACGTGGCTAATCCGGCACTGCTTACATTAAGGCCTAGACTCCAACAAAGAGGACGTGGGAGGCGTAGTGAAGACGTGTTCTAAAAAAACAATTGATTTTCGTGTTCTACAGTTTTCTTATCCGCGCAGCTTCGTGAATAGGTATGTATGACTAAGCGGAGAGGGGAGCTTGTTAGATGGTGTCTCATATTTGCATGAAAAGAACAACAAAGTAAGAAAGAGATGTGAGGTGTGAGCGGCGCTCAGCGGTGATGAGCGATACTCGAGAGAGTTAGGTTTTGCCCAAGCCTTTGAGCTCACAAGCTCAAGGGTTGGGCAAAACCTAACTATAATATTAGCCGAACCGATTTTAAATAATTTTGGTAGAGATAGACGGTTAGGTTACCTTGGCCTTCTTTAACACGAGCGAAATCGACGACAAAAGTTAGTAATTCGATAAAAACAAAATATCGATGTTTTCAGTAACGGTCCGATATTTCTCGTTAGTTCATTAAATCACCAAATAATAATAAAATGTGCACAACTGTGCGTGAGCTCGACTTTCTCAAAATTGTGCACGCATCCCACTTTTTCAGATTCACTCTAGCTGAAAACATCTCTCGTCCCCGTTTTCCATGTATTCCGCATTGCCCTCGCGTGGAGTCTGGGCCTTATAGGCTATTTTTTCTTATTAGTTTAGATTATTGATATTGATTGATATAGCAGTTGGATTTTTAAATTAAAAACATTTTTTAATTGTTCCAATAATTATTTATTTGTACAAACAAACAATCACATTTCGGTAATTAAGTAAATAGTTCACGTCTAAGACAAATACGTAAATGACAGAGATTCAAAATACTAAATTCTAATAATATTATAACAAGTACCTACAACCACTCGGTGGTGTGATACTGCATCAATAAAATTTAAGAATATAATAAAATTTCATTTAAAATGTTTTCTGACGATGTTCTAAAAAGTTTCCATCCCTTTAAATAATTCACCAGCCAGGACGGAACAAAGGAGCATTTATTAAATTACAACAAAGAGAAAACTGATAGTGTTAATAGGAAATATTAAACCATGCAAAAAGCCAATTCTTTACAAAAGCTATTATCTTAAATAAGTAAATTGTATGTTTACCTCACAATTTTAAGTAACACCCCCATGACTCATCATGAGGATCAATTATATTTTTTGATATGAATATTTTTATTATTGCTTCCTATTGTGGCACAAAGGGAGCATGTAACTCTATCTCATTTAAAATTTGATATGTGGGAATGACATGTACTTTCTTTAATTACCTACCTATTCTATAAGCAGAGATCAATATAATTCATAATATTAACAGAAATATAAAATATTTAAAAGTTATTTTACTTCATAATTCTTTAGATTTGCTACGAACAGAAAGAAATATTTCAATAAACTTTGACATATTTTAACAAAACGTATTATCTATAGGTAATAATATTATCTTCTATTGTATTTGAGAATTTGTAATACGCAGCAAAACAAAGCTTTTGTCGACGCCATAAGAATTGAAATATTATTCGCAGATATATATTTCAAATTGACCATCACCTGTTTGCGTGATGTTTTTAATTGCCTCCGTTGCCAACCGTAGAAGAGCCAAGCAAGCAAGCAAGCAGCAGTTCTTAAACGAGACTTTAACCTTTCAGTTTCTTTTGGTGTTATTTTTAGACCCAACTAGCTTCGCGTTCAGTCACGTCAGTTCGTTATTGACGAACTCATCTAGTTAAAAAAATAATAACTGAGGTGTAAAAGGTAAAAAGGGTAGACCTTCATTTGCATTCAGACTGCTTACTGCTTTAGCTGCCCACGTAAACGTATTCCTTACAAATTTACGCCAGATATCTGACTATTAAAAAGATGCTCAACGAAACCCATGTCTTGCTGTTGCCTGGTAAACTGCCACGTCCACACATATCTATGTTGCTTTCCTGAAAATAAATAAAAATAATAATTTTGTTAATATTCAATAACGCAGTTCATTTACTTGCTTTTATAAAACGTTGTCCCACACTAGAAATTTCTCCTGGAGTTGAAATGATATAGATACCTACTTCCCGGTAGTATGATTGAAAGTTTAGCTAATGGGCTAGATAGCTGTGAAAGATTTACTTCTTTTACATAAAAATATGGCTACTACATTCCCAAATTTGTGCCGCTGCTGAAAAGGTTCTGAATTACTTACTTCAGTATGATTCCTAATGCACGAAGTTGGTTGCTTCCTATACAGGGGATGCATGTGCTTCAAACAGGGCAGAGACTCATTGTAGTTGACCTCCGTCGCGTCTACGGACATAGCTACCACCTCGTCTTTGGGACAGTTGGCGTCTACCACGATCATCAGCATATTGGTGTAGTTGACATGCTGCGCGTAGAACGGACGGCCGCATTCCGTCACCGGTTTGTTGAGCTTTTCGTCCAGGTTGTTGTAGTCTAGCTGATACAGATACATCTCTCTGTCGCATGGAGTAGGTCGGGTTCGGTTGATGAGCACTAGCTTCTCATAGTCCCGCTCCAACACTCGCATGTTTGGAGGCTTCGACATGTATGGGTCGTCGGTCTCTTCGTCGTTTTCGTAGCTCTGGTACGCAACTGTGCCAGAAAATTTACTTTTAGTGGCCAGTATAAGATGTTTGATTCCTCATGCACGAGCAAATAGACAGTGAGTTTAATGATAAATAAAAGGAAGTTGAAAATGTAAGAGACATGCAGAAGAGTAAAAATATGTTAAAGATAAGAATTTATTGTATAGAGTAGGTTAAGTAAAATAAATAAAGTTATTTAAAGCAGATACATTTAAGATAGAAGTAGAAAAGAAATAAGTTGTGCCCTCAGCTCAATTAAAAAGAAAATAGATACAAAGATATTCTCAAAAAAAAAAAATGTACATGATAATTATAGAGACTAGTGTTTGATGATTAATTTTATAATAGATGTATATTTATACAATAAATATTATTTATTGTATAAATAAACATCATACAGCATTTTGCCGTTAATCCTAAGATCAATCCTAAGATGATTGAACTATAGGATTCTAAATATTTGCATGTTTTTACACGCAAATATTTATAATCCTATAGTTCAATCATCTTTGGATCAGTCGATAATGAAGCTCGTTCTTCGGTTAGGTTGTTAATCATGGGGTAAATAGTATATATTACAGGTACCTATAGAAGTTTATTATGTAAGTCTATAAATCTACCAACATGCACATTCCTGCCGTTTAGCGAACTCACTCTCGTTCCAAACATCCACAAGGCATATTTTCTGGACCCTTAAAAACTCTAAAAGACAACCCTGACAACGAACTGTTAAAATACTTAACCTATTCTAGTTATGAAAGTATCAGCGCCTTTGTTTTACAATATTCGACCTTGAACAAAAGCTAGAACGAGAATAAGCTTGAATTTAATAAGAACATTCAACTAGAATATCTATGAATACATATAAATAAAACTATAAGAGCTGTCTATCTGTTGACACGTGCGTGTGCGCGCTCTACATGTAACTCACCAGTGGGTGTAACATTCTCTGAAAAAAGATGGAGTCATTACTACTTTAGTAAAAATATCTAAATCCAATTGTTGACTCCATTCATGAATTTTGCTTTTGCTACAGATATTGTGAGAACCAGCTATGAAGTAATGTTGGGTGCAGTTGAACCGCGGTGCACTCACATGCACCCAAAACAACTTTCGTGTATACAAATTCAGTGACCAAGTGTTCCAAGTTATTGTAACACACTTGACTAGTACTTAATTACGTGTTAGTTTCATCTAAGTTTGACTAGAGGCAATTACCTAAAAGTTAACATAAATGTATTTCCGTTTCATATAGTCAAGGTATTCCATGCACAGACACATTGATAAGCAAGACTTTGTATCTCACACAGGGAAATGTTAATTTCCTGTTTAACACTGTATCATTTCTACTTAGTTTACTTCGTCTATAGTGCTCGTTGTCATGCAGATTGACAGAACATGCCGCCAACGCACAAGAGCAACATCGAATGCGTAATATAGATCCACAATACTT
The DNA here is from genome assembly GCA_002192655.3 of Mamestra configurata. NCBI lineage: Eukaryota > Metazoa > Arthropoda > Insecta > Lepidoptera > Noctuidae > Mamestra > Mamestra configurata. Next base: position 535,762 of record NDFZ01005405.1, read on the forward strand.
AGGCTATTGACCCGGATTTTTATGGTTACTGTGGAATTATTATGGCTATAAAACATTGAACAGCTTAAACAAAGGGTAACATACCGTCGTCCAAGGAGTAGCTGGACGCTTGTGCCAAACCTGTGGTTATGGAGTTGTAGAACCAGACCGTGGTGGCTAGAAACCACGCCATCATGAGGCGCAAGTTTTCTAGCGGCTGAAATCGAAATATTGAAGATAACTAGATGTTACAGGGCTCTTACAAGCACCGAAAGTCCAAAGTACTTAATGAAGTAGCTGAACGGGTGTCTAATTCTTTTTAATTGACGTATAAAGGAGGTTTTCTTCGCTCTCAAAATTTTAAGTGTAGGCAATTTTCTGGTTCATTATATTTTTAATATAGGGTACTCTGAAATTTATCTCATTAAAATGTGTTTTGGCGCCTGTCGCTAAAAATATTTATTTTAAAATATATGTTACCGTGAAGAGCATTGTGGCTGGGTTAGTCGTTTTCTTCTCTCTGAAGCAGACCGCCTGATAGTCCACAACGTGCACTGCCTTGTACACTTCGTCGTCTACTAATCTCGACATGATGTCTGGTCGTATCTACAAATAACATACCACCTGTAGTTTATTTTTTAAATAGCTTTAATATGCTAAAACCGAATATATGGTTCTTCTAGTTCCCTCAATATCATTCTGCCCATTTGCAAATTTATTTGGCGTTGGTACAGCGTGTTTTCTTCTAACATATCTACTATTTTTTCATCACTGCTTATCTAGCCGTATCACTCGATCCACCCATCGTATCCCTATAACCCGTAAAAGTTCTTCTACTCCTTCTAACATGGTATATCCTTACCCTGCCAAAGAACTGTCCAGTCTGAGTCGCATCTTCGCTGACTACTATCCAGCCATTGTTGTCCACCAAGTAACAATCCCAGTTATCAGATTGACAAGTTGTGCATTCCTTGTTGTGTTCACACTGAAAAAAATATTTGTTAAAACGTACCTATACATATTTAGTAGGTTTTTTTTTATTTTTTCTAGTTGTCTTTGTCTAGTAAATTGTAACATAGGCTTATTATTGAACTAGCTTTTGGGACTTCGTATGCGCATATCTCGTTTGTCCCCGTTCCCGTAGGAATAACGAGAAATCCTCTCTAGTGCTCCCCTAAGGAGTCTAGGGAAGCTGCATGCCCAATTTCAGCTTTCTACAACCAGTTGGTTCGGTTGTGCGTCGTCTGTCAGTCACTCAGTCAGAAACGGAAGAATTTTCACTCACCGATGAAGTGATGTTATCAAACCATTCACTGAGTCGTTCATGTTTGAACTGAAAGCCGACCACAGCGGCGGGCGCCTTCCTATGTCCGTCTCCGTGGAAGACCGCGTGCGAGGCGGTGACCATGGCCAGGCTGACGTTGAGCGGGAACTTGATGGTGCTAAGCTCCACGCTGTACACGTAGCTGAGGGGATCTACGTAGTGCTGCTCCACGGCCCGGCGGTACCACGCCTCTTCGATCGCTCGTGGCCATTGCTTACCGAAATCTGGCCTGGAATAAGATGTGTAACCTTGTTAGATACTTGTTTCATATCATTAGTAATCGTATTTCAGGAGAGTTTTAGTTTTGTTCATCATCTAAAAGTGCATGATGTTGACTATGGTGTACTAAACATACACGGATCTTACTTGTCATTATCTTGTTCCTTGGGTGGGTGTGTCTGCCATCGCGTTAGTCCGCTATGCGTTGACAGGAATGCCACGATGTATCCAAAGCGTTGGATGAACTCCACCCTGTTACAAATATTTCCTAACTGTATCCGCTATGTATACATTAGAAGATGTTAAAATAGTTAATCGAAGTTCTTTTAGAAACATTAATTTAGGATTCAACACAGTTCTCGGGTCATCATGCTGGAATTTTTATTTTTTAGGTAAATTCAATATTGAATCTTGGCACTTGGCTTTCCTATTATTTCGTTAATTTACCTCAATTCTCCACAATCATAATCGAATAAATTTTTCATGAACTTTTTGAACCATAACTCGATATTATTATTGTTACATGTTAAAGAACAATATACAAACCCATCGGTAGCTGCATTTTCAAGTAAAAAAAAATCTATGCATTATACACGAAAATTAAATAAATATGCTGTAAATGACGTTCGACGTACTGGAACCATGGTACCCAGGTATGATGCCTTGAAGCACGCTTTATTCCTGTTCTGATACCTAAGCCTTTTTATTAATCTAGCGGAGTTGCTTACTATCTTCTGAAAAGTTTTGTGATTAAAATTAAGGTATCTTTAGGAAGAAGTTCTTCCTAACGATACCTTAATTTTAATTACATCATGCAAAACAAAGTTCCACGTGGTAAGGTTACTTTACCTCGGCAATAATCCGATCACTTTTGTCAATGGGCTATCCGGATGAAAGTAGTAAAAATGCGGTCCAAATAAATTAAATTGCTTTTATAAATAACTTATCAAGTTTGTAAAATCCCATTATTACGTATAATACTCCCTGCAAGGCGGCATATTTTTCCATACATCGTAATAATGTTAAAAGATTTAAATAAAAGCTTTATTATTATATCTGTAATTTATCAAAATAAAACTACTTACGCTTTCTCATCGGATGCAGAATCAGAAATGCTCTTGTTGAACCAGGCAGTGTTCCTAGCATCATACACCAAGGCTTGCATCAAGCCGTGATCGCCTGTCAAAAATAGTAGTAAGTAATTTATATATCATGTTATGTTATTTCAAATCACAGTCAACACTGAGAAAATGGCAAGAAAGGAAGTGACTATTAAGATGGTGGCGAAAAGAGATGTATGGAAGAACAAGACATGCTGCACCGACCCCCAGGTGTGAAAAGAAAGCTGAATTAATAAAAAGCTTAAATTCATTAAAAGCTGATTGTGGTGATGTTGATGAATATAGTCTGTTTACGTATTTATCAGACTAGATATTTCCTGAGGCTTATTCCACAGTTTCCGTGTATTTTCCGGCATAAAAAGTAGCCTATAACACCCTGCCAAAATATGTTACGATGATAGTACTGGCCTTTCCCAAGTTCTTTTTACAATTAACAATTTTTAGTTGTTTACAATAATTTAGATTAAAATGTAAAATACATACAATAATATTCATTCTTCGGTGTACTGTTTGATACTTTGGTTCTGTCTCTCGCTTCTGGTGTTCCTGTTAAATCACAAGAAGAAAGTGGCTACGTCAATCAAAATTTCGACAGACACAAGACATGATAATTTGGGCAATGAAAAATTGTTACCGTTGTTGTGTTTCTCATGTCCAGGCTTATTTTTGTGGTGTTCTGGAGGACGAGGCTTGGCTGGCCAGCGCCAACCGGGTTTGGCCACTCGCTCCAAAAAATATAGCAGCTCTTCCTCAGCAGTCGCAAACGTGCGTTCATAATGACGACAATACATCCTGAACAGAGGAGAATAGTTTATACATCGAACTTTTTTTTTAGAGTAGAATTCTGTTTCCAAACATATTAAGATTCAACTCACCAGTCAGGATGAACGCTCCACTTATCCGACAGGTACTGCCTCGCAGATATGTTCTTGGAGGTGAGCGACAGTCTATGTATGTCGTCAGTCGGTGGAGGGGTGATGCGATGGCGGCCGTAGTTCTCGGGTATCGCCACTACTAATGTGAATGGGGAGTCACTGATGCCCGTCCAGAAGTAATGTCTCTTTGCTCGGGATACTCTTTTCTGTGGAAGTATTTTATTTGGGTTTTTATTGAATTTGCGTCTTCTGTGTCTTTTTAGGTATGTTCTTTCGAAATATTGCACGTCCCTCGGTACTGGACATTTCTGGGAGGAATATTGAAGAATCTTTCTTGCACTAATCCGGAGTATTCATTTCATATTCTGTTTATTTTATTCTTTGTGTAATTCATCTTCATCTTATGAAGTATATCAATACATCTCTTTTTTGCCAGTGAATCGTTATTTATATCTACTAATAAAACAGAACTTACCATATCATCCAGATGGTACTTGACACTCATCACCTTGTTGCCCGTCTTCTGATCAATTATTTCTTGTCGCAGCTGTAACATTATTACAAATTAGAACCTTCATGCATACAATTATAAATTACAAATTCCTATAGGTAGGTACTAAACACTTACTGCTGTCAGCTCTTTGCTAAAATTTCTGGGGCCTCTGTCATCATCGAAGAGTTCAACTTCTATCATATCGACACTGTTGTAGCTTGGTTTCAAGATTTGTTGAAACTGAAAAAAAAATAAGAATGACATTTCTCTTAAACCGAACTTGTTCTTCAGGTGTCGGCATAAAAGTTAGAATGGCCATGGTCCATATCATGTTTGTTCTGTCTTCATCTTTGTTCATTTACATGACCCAAGTCAATATTTTTGAGTCAAATTTTTGAATCGACTTAATACATAGATACGCACCACAGGCCTCAGATCAGGATGTATAAGGATGTATCCATTGTTTGTTACTATAAAAGCGTAACCATTCACACCGATCTGCAATATTAGAAATCACAGCATGAGTTACACATAGGTATTAAATATTTTTCATTTTTAAGATCAAATTAATGTTAGGGACATGTAACGTACCTTATACGGTGACATTACTGCCTGTATCTCAGAGAGGGGCACGTCAGTGCCTGCGACTCCCAATAGTCTAGCTATACGCATCTGAAAATATTTAGAAGGCACTACATAACACTGGCACTAAAATACATTACAATTCACAACACACTTCACAGTAATTATATCTATTGATTCATCTTTTAGTCTCACTTTTCTGCAAATCAATATCGCTAATGTCTACGTTACCATTTTATAAAGCTACGTTCGAAATAGAAAAAATATTATAAAAATATGCTGTAGGTATGTTATTTTTGTAAGTAAACAGTCAAAAATTATTCTAACTACAAGGTATTCCGCATTTGGCGATGTATTGGCCATCAGTCTACTGATATTATACAACATTATGACAATTCGTAACACTAGCAATAAATTACTGATTCTTTAGCATCTAAGCCCCGTTAGGCGAAGTTCTATATGTTTATTTATATAGAACTATGTTAAGGGATTCTAATTTTATATCCACGGTTACAGGTTCTAGCAATACTACTCAAATATTAAATAATTTTATGTTATAAAATTAAAATACTACTCTTTAGATTCTAAAAAACCCACTACCATTATTTTGATTGTAAATATACCAATACCCTTTGGAATGTATCCTTGTAAATATCTGTCGAAATTTTTAACATAATCATAAAGACAAAGATATTGCCAGTTATATATAGTAACTTTATGTTGCACCTCAGACTGAATGGTCCCTTAGTTATAATATGTGCACAAACATTGAAAGCAGCATCATCTCACACACAGGCGTGTAGCGCGCACTCGTGTTCCGTGTGACACGCACGTGGCACGCACTGCACGCAGCACGTCGCACACGCCACACGGCACGCACTCCGCTCGTCCGTCGCCTCTCACGCATCGTCTGTCACGTCTCACGGAGGCAGTAGGTCTATGAGCGTTGGCCTACCTCTTTCTGGCCGTTCTCCTCTACGGACTGCGATTGGTTGTGGACGTACGAATGCAATAAAATATAATAACATATAGATAAATGCGTTGTAACAACTTCCGCTAGAAATTAAAATGGCTCTTCTCGTGGAGAGACTAAATATTGCTAAAACTGTTAATATCAAAAATGGTCATTCTTAAGAAGAGAATAGTTTAAACTCAATAGATACTCAAGTAACAAAGGCCCCATACTCGTCTTGTGTATGTCGGGCTGCACGATACTGTTATTCAAAAATATTTACATTTACTTGTCGTCATACAAGTCAATCTTTAAAAATTGTCTCTACGAAGACATCACTATATTCAGGCAAAATACTTGATTTCATTAGATAGTGTGTGTAGTGTATATAGATCATAACTCTTGCATAGAAAATTAACTTGATGATTGATAGAAAAGTCGTTCATAACACCCTAGTGGTCTACGCCTACGATCTAGTAGAAACTACATCACTACAGTAAGCCAAAGGGTCGGACAACACATTGGTCAGGCGGTGCGGCGGCCGAGCGCGCGCCGCCTCCGCGCACACATCTATCGAGGACAGATGCATCGCTAACGGGGCCAAATAACACTGTACCGTTACTGTAATCCAAAAAACTAAATCATAAAAACTCTCTTGTATCTTGCAAAAACTTTACAATTAAATCATCAAAACTTTCTAAGTGTAGTACCTCTTTCGTAACCGAAACCCAGTAAGCTTCATTTATCAGTACATTCTCTGTGATGTTCTGAGGGGAAACCATCAAACAAAACGGAGTTATTAATAGACATTGACATGTAAAAGAAGAAGACAATAGAGTAAAGATTAAAGTAATTAGAAGAGATAGAGCTTACGTCCAATTAGTAGGAAATATAAAACCAATCTGTAAACATAATCTTTTGAAACAGATGACAGGTTTATTTGGTTCTTGCTACATGGAAAATTTAGAATTTGGAAAAGACGTAATGTACAGCTAAAATAATAGAGATAAGAGAATAATTTGGCTAGAAGAGAGAAAAACACTGAAACTGGAAAAAAATAGTTTCAATTAATAATAACGCAAACTAATAATGATACGCAAATCATTCTCTTTCCCGAATATTTTGGTAATATTTTCAGACACATTTGGGGAGTTTCATGTTCAGGGCTTAAAAAGAGAGCACGTAGGACAGCTCACCTCGTTGTGTCGCAGGTCGTACACAGGCATGGACACGGATGTCATTAACTGATACTGGGAGTTACCAAGCTCACTGTACTGGCCCTGTTTCATCTGCAACGAACGAACGTCAACCTTCCATTAACGGTGGGCAGTAATGAGGGGTACTTAAGGCTAACATCAAAGCTTGGAACTCATTCAACGATGACTTATTTTATTACCTGTGTGATTCTCCATCGCCTGTCTTGCTCCTTGTCCGAGTTGAAGAGGTTCTTATCGCGTCGCTGGCTCATGAAACGTTCTTTCTGTTTAGCTCTTTCTCGTTGCTCCCAAAGATAATCTGCTACTTTCGGATCCTATGTGTTACATGTACATATTTAGGTCTGATATACAAAAGATACTGATTGATTTTTGCAAACCAGGCATAAAGTAAAGGCTAGAGGACTTACAGTAACGTTAGCATAGACGGGGGTCCAGACGACGGGATGCTTCTCTCTCTGCAGCACGAGTGGGCGCGCGAGCACGTTCACGTGTTCGAGCACGCGCTCGCGCACCTCTGCTAGAGTACTCAGATGCACGTAGAACCCTCGATTGGCACACGCCATCCACTTCACCTCCCTTACGTCGGCCACCTATACAACTCTTTACTTTTTAGCACACATCCTTCACATCTTGGGTGTCTCTAGTCGGCCTGGTGTGAGTGCTGCATACATTGTCACCTAGCTAAGTGTCCTCTGCAGCATCGAGGTAAGGCTTCACAACATCAATATTGGAACTATCTACAATCAAAATGCTGTTGTAATCTAAGATTTTTGGATACTAGGCACTGAGTTAAAATGCATAAAAATCAAATAAGACTAAATTTTCTCTAAGTAGGTATCTAGAAGAATGTTAAAATTTACAGGTAACCTAAAAAAGCATAAAATGTATGCTTTTTATGACCAAGAACCACAACGTAAAAATCAGATCATCATGCATTACCAATGAAACACTGCAAAAAAGCATGTAAAAATCTCATAGGCCGGGAACTCATTTAGGGAAAAAGCTACCGAGATAGTGTGATATTTGTGTTCGCATTCACTACAAAACCCTTGTTCGCTATCACTTTTCTCCTTTTCGTTCCAAAGGATAAATACACGGTTGATAAAGTAGGATTGAACACAATCATCCAGGACGCATCGCGATCAGCAACTTCAATAAATGACCATCGGTTCTCATCTTATGGTCTAATTTACAATTCACCCATGACACAGCGTTTCGAAACACATCAGTGTGCTTTATTATTATTAGTGTATTCTCTCAAACGGCATCATAGCGCGTCTGTCAGGGGTGAATCGTACTAGGATGAGTCCAAACTTGTGTCTTTATTGTATTGATACCAACATTAAAGTGCAATAGAAGTAGTGCATTGGATTGCGAGATCATTAAAAAATTGTTTACCACATTATTCGTTATCTACAAACTGCACATGTGTGAACCCACAATAAAAGAGACAATACAAACAAAAACTCTACAAGCATAAGCACATTGAGATTGGAAAACTTCACAAATTACGGTAACACAACCATGCGATGTACAGGTTTAATGTACATTATGTATAGATAAACAACAGGTACCACATTCTAGGCGTACTGGCAGATTGGTACGAAGGAAGGCATTATGCAGGTCGCACAATGACTACGACACACAGTAAGACCTTGAAGTGGTACTACCTTTACCTCGCGACCTATCAGGTACGTAAACACTCTCACTGGGGTCTCATATTTCCAGTTGAACCTCTCGAATATTTCTTTGTAATTGTAGGGTACACCGTCGGTAACCAGCATTATTGCCTGGAAAAACAAGATATTGTGTCAGCTGGTTTTGTTAAAAATTTTATGCCTTCGCGTTGTCGTGGCAAAGACGCGAGAGACGTGCTCAATAATCTGTTTCCAGGGAAACTTATAACCAGTGATCGGATATAAGCGGCCGATTATCCAATCACTGCTTATAAACTTACTATCACTGGTCTATTGAGACTCTGGTCTAGTATCAACTTTAGTATTTTCTTCAAATCCGTTGACGCGACCTTGAAATTACGATAGATACTTGTATACTTTTTTTTCTCAACCTATGTTGTCCCACTCAAGGGCAAAAGCTATGGGAGAGATCCCCATAGCCTTCTACTCTTCCCGGTGTGTTGTCCTCTCCTACCAATTCGTCATGAACGCCTCCAAGTCGTCACGCCAGCGTTTCCTAGGCCTTCTTCGGCGATGACGCCCATCCTCTAGCTCCCACTGCGTAACGACTCTGGCCTATCTGTCCTATCTATCTATCTACTTGTTATAATTTATCATTTACCTGATTGCAATTTGCTCCACCGCTGCTATTCCTATACATTTCCAGTAGCTCGAAGGCCCTCGTCAACGCCGCTGAAAAGTTTGCTATTTCCTGTGTTTCGAAACTGTCCATTGCCAATTTCAGTTCTCGCAGATTTCCCAGTGTGGCCTAATAACGACAAAAAAAATTATTGATGATACATGGCGGTAAATCTGCTTTTATCTGCATAGTTAGTAGAATAGATAAGTTATTATCGTCTTTATCTTGATATATTGTTTATATACCTAGTACATGCATGTTCAAACAAATTTGACTGCATACATAAAGTATATTTGGCTGCCTTAATGAGGTCGTAAAGCCGGCAACGATTTGAAATACCTAACTAAAAAAAAACTACTCACCTGCACAAGAGAATCCTCAAAACAAGGTACGATTTCCTCCACAGTGTCTGCGAAAGTCAATACGTTGACAAAGTCGTTGTTACCGAGAGTGTCAAGTATATTGGTGACGACGTGTTTGGCGATGTCCCGCCTCTGCCCGGTCATCGACCCGCTGCGATCTACTAAAATGATCACATCCTTTGGACTCGCAGCCGCTTCCATGTACCACGCCCGAGTCCGACAATCATAAATATCCACAGGGTCAGCCCTCCACTTCAATGCTAAAATATTATTTCGATTAAAATGTCAAACTAAAATAGGCGCATTATCATAAATCAACAGTCCTTATAACGGGTGATTTTTTAAGAGGTATAGGATTTGATTTTCAAAAAAAAACAAAAATTTTGAAAAATTTGATGAAATCTTTATTGGAATCGATAGAACGATCAATATAATTTAATGTTTGAAGATGATTTCATGCAAATGCTGGCCGCGGCTCCGGTTTAGATGGCCCATTCGCAAGGCCCAATTTCGGCACACTCTCTCCAACATATCAGCCGGTATATCACGAATAAATGCTTCAATATTGGCTCCCAGTGCGTCAATCGTTGCTGGTTTATCCCTGTAGACATGAGCCTTAACATGGCCCCACAAGAAATAGTCCAAAGGCGTTAGATCACACGATCTAGGCGGCCAATTGACGGGCCCAAAACGTGAGATAAACTGTTCACCGAAGGCGGCTCTCAATTGGGCCATTGTTTCGCGTGCCGTGTTGCATGTGGCACCGTCTTGTTGAAACCACATGTCAGGCATGTCCAATTCTTCCATTTTGGGCAAAAAAAAATCGCCAATCATCACACGGTAGCGCTCGCTTGGAAGAAGTGCGCGATGCACTCTCTTAACCGAGCATGCATTTTGAAAGTAAAATTCAATAATTTGCAAGCGTTGTTCGTTCGTAAGTCGATTCATGGTTAAATTATAGACCAAACTGAACAAGTTTGACAATGACACAAGACACGATTCACGCGTGATCCGTCAAAAACAGTGTTGCCAAAAAGATACCAGCAAAAAAATCACCCGTTACAACATCAAATATATATTTCGATTACCAGGGTAATGTCTCATGAATCCAGTCGAGCTGCCGAAGTATTGCCACGAGAGTGTGGGATCGCTCTGATAGTTATTTATGAAGTGGGTGTCCAGTCCTTCCGACCAATGAATTCCTTTAATAACTTCAGGTGCTGCAATACATTAACCATTTTTAGTCCGTTCGCAAAACATATACGATACGATAACGCGTCTATTGTTTACTCACCCCAGGCATACACATTAGTCGGAACGTGCACACTGCTAAAATTAGTGTTTACTGGAATGTTTGAAAAGTGTGGGTTTTGCTGCGTGTGCGCGTTCTTTGTAGGAGGTCGAACTATCCAACTCTCCTGACCAAAGTCAGTCTCTGGTGTCGTGGTGATGGACACCTCGTCCCAAGGCTCCTCCATTTCTTTGCTGTTATAGTACTGAAAGTCTTCAGGAACAGGTTCGTTTTGTTTGTCGAACGCCATGTTCTCTGCGGCCTCCACTATCCGTTTGACTGCGCTAATCTTTAGTTCCATCATGGCGCGAATATCGTCTGACATACTCTGTACTAGTTTTTCACCATCTCTCGATTCCACTTGAGCAGACTTAAAACTCTGAATTGAATAAATATAAATTTTACTGTTTTTGTTGATTTACCAAATGCCGAGACAATCCAAATAGTCAAAAACAAATAACTATAAGTGTACTTACGTCCTGAACCTCTTTCTTCCTGGTGATAAACTCTCCAAAATGATACAACTCAGTACCAAGTTTAACCGCCCATGCTTGGACCCTAAAATGGTAATTTATTGATGTTACAGTAAAATAAATCTATAAATCATACTCTGCCAGGGAACATTTGTTCAGCATTTCCGAGTTACTCGTTCTTTATGGATTTTTTACGATGTTAGCATTTCGATATTAATAGATTCTTTCAAGTTCAAAATCAGTTTAAACATATTTATTGATATGACTGAAGAAGAAAGGTATGTACATGTACAATTATGTGACTATGTTTTTAATAAGGTGTACTTGCATCACTATTTGCCTGGAAACCATTAGTGTAGGGCGGTAGTAGGAAAATAATTGAATTATTAAACAGTATTGAACAAAAGTGTCTTACGAGTTAAGCGATATTTTGCCAGCGGCATCATATTGTGCACTAGCCGAGCAGTCCCTGGAGTCCAGGAACAGAACCAGGAGAAGTAATACGAAGACACCGACACACTTGCACATCAGAACCACTGCGATAATAGTTCACTGGCTAGAATTGCAGGAGTACATTACGCACTTAATCGAATTATGACATTGATGGTGTTGTGGCAATCCGATGTGTTGGATGTGTCGGGAGGTACTGGGCTACGAACATTGATAAGGTTGATAGATGTGCGGCGCAGTGCGCAGGCGCGAGTGAGCGCGGGGCGAGCATGCGCTCTAATTCCCCTGCGCGGCTCGACTGGCGACCTCCGCGCTTTGTTTGTGTATCGTACATTCGTACATCGCGTTAACGTAACTTGTGGATTCGCTCGCCACCTGACGCATCGATTGGCATCGCCCTCATCACTAGGTCAACGTGTCTATAGGACGCGTCGTACCTAAATGTTTTGAGCTTCCGTATGTGGCTTACCCACGTCCTAACTTTTGTACTATTTTTATGTTTTAAAATTTGATCAGTACCACATTTTTACCCATATTATGTCGTACTATTAGTGTAAGCACTTTAAATAGTAATGGTCGACCCAATTTTTGTAGTTATAGTTTTTGATTAGTTTGATAGTCACAAAAAAAGTTTTGACAACTGCCAGTTTTCAATAGAGACCTATTAGTGATGTTAGGAATGTTGGATTTTTCACATTCGCGAATGTGAATTCGAATACGAATATTCATCGCAAACATTCGCGAATGCGAATGTTAACTTTCAAATAAAATGCGCGCAAAATGTTAGAGAGGCTTGACATTTCGTGTCGGCCCTGTAAACCGTGCCGAACTGAATATAGCCGAGCCGTTATCGAGTGAATGAACGAAGTTAGAAAAAAATAACGTAATTGATTTCAATTATTTTAGATTTTAATTTTGTTTTGCAATGTCACCCCGACGCAAAAACGACGGGGTGTTATGAGTTTGACGTGTGTATGTGTGTGTGTCTGTGGCATTGTAGCTCTCGAACGGATAAACCGATTTTGATTTTGTTTTTGTTTGAAAGGTTTAATTATATAACAATAATTATTAATTAGTCGGGAGTGTTCTTAGCTAATATTGATAAAAATTGGTCCAAGATGGCCGCCGCCACAAAATGGCAGATTACATATTTTTTCACAACTCCCTAAATATGGGTATCAAATTAAAGGGCTTGACTAGTTCAATACTATGTACTATGACAAATTTCAAATCTAAGATAGTCGCCACCACAAAATGGTGAATTACCTATATTTTTTCACAACTGCCTCAATTTGGGTATCAAATGAAAGGGCTAGGCTAGTAGAATAATGCACACTATATTAAAAATATTAATATTAAAATAATAAAATAAATAATATATCAATATTATTATTTTATATTGAAAGGGAATGAGGACTATTAACTAACGAAATGAAAATAAAAAGATTTGTATGTATATATGTATGTATGTCTATACTAATATTATTTGTCTGATCAATGCCCTAGATTGATGAGGAAAGTGGAGTGATGACTGGTACCTAGGACCTAACGAATTATTGTTTATTTAGCTTTTCGTACATTATAGGTAAATTAAGTTTAAAAAGCATGAAATAAAAATTAAAAAACCCCCGGCAAAAAAAGAAAATGTATTGATCCTTTTAGTTTAATATAGGTACGATTCTTTGGGCCAAGCGTCTTCGCCTCGGGAGACCGAGACATGATTGTAGCAAGACTCATAAGAATTAAATCATTAGATTATTAATTTGATTAAACCTCACAAGTTCTTTTTTACCAAAGATATAATAATTTCGAATTTGTTTTTTTTATGTAAGTACCTACATTATTAAAATATAATTAAATAGGAAAATATAAATCTTACCTACTATCAGATTTATTATCATTTCAAATCCTTCAGTCTATATTTCATTTCATTTTTGTTTGTCAAAAACATTCGCATCGTTTCTTGCGAATACGAATGCGAATGTTGTAAAATTTGTGAATATATGTGAATGCGAATATATACGAATTTTCATTACATCACTAGTAGGTACCTATAACCGTTCACATCATAATAACTCATTGTTTGGAGTAGACTAGGCAGGACAGGTGTTCACATTACAGGCATTTTATTTATGGAGTTCCGGACAAGAAAAGATAAACCGTTCACAGGAACAACAAGTTTTATTGCCAAAGTAACAAAGGTACAAATATATCAGGTGGGCGTCACGTGGAGAGCTTAGCTGCCAGAGCCGCGAGCACGGCTAGCAGCAGGACGGCCACGTCCAGGCGGGCGATGCTGCCGATACCACACGCCGTTATGTTCCGCTCCTGATCAACAAATATCACAATTAAAACAAACAAAATCGGCCACGCACAGAGTTCCGAACGAATAATATTTTTTAAAACTAAAACTAAAACCAAAACCATGGACGGTTTATTGTTTTTTTCAATATTTTAAGCTCAATTTTTGTTTCGGAGATTATTGAGAGAAGGGTTTTTTGTTTGGGTTTCAATTTTTTTCCAAGAAAAAATTGAGACCCAAACAATAAGCCCTTTATTTTGATATATATATCACAAGAAAAAGCTTGACAGTTTTTTTTTAATTTTCTAGTTGTCCTCCCTAAAGTTGAAATGAATTTGGATTAAGTTCATATAGGGCACCATATTACGGTCTAGTAGGTAGTTTCGTAGCATATATTATGTGCTTGGCAGACGGACACACGAGTGATTCTATTAGGATTCCGTTTTGTTCATAAGGACGTTTATAAACTTAAAAACCATGTATAAAACCGGGTCATTATGTTGTACGCAAACTCAAATGACGACTAGGGTTATTATATTTAGAAAGGTAATAAATCGTCCCCCTTTGGGAATAAAGCAATGCACTTAGGTCATCAGTAGATTGCGATTATGGTACCTAACACACAGGAATACATATAGTATCATGATAGCATACCCCATCGTGGTAAGTATAGCAGCCCTCAAGTCGTCGTCTAGTCAGAGCGCCCAAGTCAAGCTTATGGCAGGGCTCCCGGCTGGAGCGCGACTCGATGGTGGGCTGCGGCTTGGTGTCGGGCGGCAACGTGCAGTTCGCCGTGAAGTCGTCCTGTGTCTCCACCACCACCAACAGCAAGTTTGTCTTAGGGATGTAGGACGCCCAGTACGCGGGCCAACAAGGCCCCGCTTCATCTCTCTGAACAGTAGGCGAAGCCCCTGACTCCTCCGAGAAATATTTCTGGTTCAGTATATAAAGCGTGATACTATGGTCGCAGGAGAACGGGGCCTCCTCCTCCTTATTATTCTCTTTCCCAGACTCTGTACTGTTGTCCGGCAAGGGCGATGCAGTCGTCGGAGGCGCCACTGTGTGCACTTTGTTGATAAGTTCATCTTTAAAGTCTGCGATTAAGACAATCATGCGGTTACTAATTAGACGTGATTATACAATAGTAGGGGCTGCCAGTTACCATGCAGCTAGAATAGTACTACCCATAAATAGATATGCATTTTAATTTAGATTTTGCTCGCTAAAAGGTCAGACGCATATTGAATACTATCGCTATTTGTCTACTAGGTTCATTTAGTACAAGCCGCAATTAGTTTATAGTCGCTTGTTTTCCTCCATTAATGTTCTTACTACAGAAGCTGTGTGAGCTGCCACATAGGTACCTAATCAATTTGTTTGTGGTGCCGCGAGTGCCGCGGATACTTAATGCCTAAGACAATATTTGAGCTCATTTTGCTGAACAACAAAAGCGAAGCGGAAGAGTTTATCTTCTGCCATTTTTTTAGTTTCCTACAAAATTGTTCAAATGCTCCACAATGTTAAGCAGTACCTAATAAATTATATTTTTACAGCCAGTACTGACCCACTTCAGGACAAGACCTTAATTATACAAAGAGGGAAGGTAAGATAATGCCACCGGAAAATTGCAGAATCCGTAAAATTGTAATAAATATTAGAATCTAATATTTATTTTTTTGATTATAATTTCTCGATATATTATAAAAAATAGTAATATTTTCCAATATATCCGTGTCTTATCAAGATAAAATTGTTTACAATGTCACGCAAAATATAAGGTTCCATTAAAATAGATGGACTAACTTTTAGAAATCATTCAGTCCACCAAAATAAGGACAATGGTAAAACAATTAAGAAAAAAGTATGAGATACTAACATGAAAAAAAAACAGCTAACGAAAATACACTGAATTCCTGTCTTGTTATCATGAGATAACAAGACAGGAACAGACAGTGCGCCGTGCCATTTGTAGTATCAGAATGATGACATTCTGATACTACAAATGGCACGGCGCACTGTGTGACTACGTCAAGTATGGAGGTGATGTGTTTATTCTGTGCCGAAAAAAATATTATTTTAGATCATAATAAGATCACTTTAATCAGTGTCGTTTTGCTTGGATATCTTTGGTTAGACGTACTGAACGCTATGTTAAAATTTGGCCACCTGTTTTAATGGGACCATATATCAATATCGTGGTGTGTGCTTAATTATGCATATTTAATTTGAATGCTAAACACTGCTATATATTCAAAAAAAACTGAAGAGAGTCAAACTAAAATTGTCCATAATTATCATCAATCAAGTTATTACTGCTTAATCACAACCTATGACCTCTTACTACAGAACGACAGAATCCACAAATTCATTAGATATGATATCTCACCAGAATCGTCGTAGATGTTGCCAGCGTACGCGTAATCGCTTGGGTTGTACATGTTCATGATGAGCAGCAGGACTTCTGTTACCAGCCAGTTGAAGAAGTTCAGCGCTAAACTAAAAGGCTACAAAATATTCTCGTTATTATTAATTAACCATACGGTCTATCCACACAGTTCCGGTTCAGTGCCTGAAGGGGGCTGAAAGTATATACGTGTGGAAAGACCCTCAACAGGAATGGGTAATTATCTGATTTTGCAGCAAGAAATTCTATTTTTTGAGACTTGTCCAATCCAGATTCTTATACAGTTTTGAAGTTCACAGATTCTACTTACGCAATGCTGTGCCAAAACCACGAAATAATTCGGAGGTGGATGCAATCAAAGCAGGCCCATAAAAACTTACCGTGCGCAAAGTCCAGGCACTACTTTTCTTCATTAACACCGAGAGCGGACACAGCGCCTGGTAGTTGAACACCTCGACGTGTTCGTAGATACTCATTTCTATGAAGGTCTGCATGACGTGCTTCTGGACGGTACCGAAGAACTGGCCTACCAGCTCTTTGTCCTTAGCTAGCACGATGTACCCAGAACTGTCGATGACGTAACATTCGTATTTGTCGGAACCTCGGTCGCAGGTTGGGTCCTGAAAAATTTACATTGATTATGCATAATGATTAGTTTTATTAAAAAACTGGTCAAGTGCGAGTCGAACTCGTATGCAAAACGAATTCCGAACGAACCTCATTTTTGTAACATGTTACTTTCAAACCTTAGACTTCTTATAGTATAGGTTTTCCCGTAATCTGAAGGCAAAGAATTATGATCCGTATTTTTTTCAAAATTTTAGACTGATTAGTTTCGGAGATCATTAGATGAAAAATGACCATTACCCCCGGGAATGGTCATTTTTCATCTAATTTCTTAAATAACTTCATAAGTATTTATTTCAAAATCATGAAAAAATATATATTCGAGAGTTTTCTCACAATTCGCCCTTTCATTTGATATGTTGCACTGTACAGTTGGAAAAACTTTTTAAGTTTTCTAATTTGCCCAAAAAGTGACCCCATTTTCAAAATTTATTTATTTTCGTTACACGTCCGTCTTTGGGTCACAGAAGATTATTAGGTATGTATACCAAATTTCAACTGAATCGGTTCAGTAGATTCGGAGAAAATTGGCTGTGCCAGACGGGCAGACATGCAGACATCCGAGTGATCCTATAAGGGTTCCGTTTTTCCATATAGAGATTTGGAACCTTATAAAGATAGTTTGATGAGCAGGATGAAACAACCATGTAAGATATACACTGGTCATCACAAAAATCGACCCACCCGAATGTTTTTCGATATTCCCACTTTTTTTAATTTTGAATGAAATAATTGTCTTACAACTGTTTTGTTTTGATTAATTTTGTTTATTTTTACAATTTACGCATAAAAAAACTAATAACAAGATGAAACTTAACAATTTCAGCAATAAAATTAAAATCGATAATTTTTACCCGATTTTTACACTGGTTTTCAAGTCACTGTAATTTTTAATTCTTAAAATTTATGGGGATAAATCTTTCACTTTAATATTCTGCATTCGCCGTGTTAGGGATCTGATTTAAATTTTATCGGTCCCTTGAGGAATTCGGTCCCATTCTTCCTTAATAGCCGTTTCCAGATCTCCTAAGGTTGTGGGGGCTGGATCTCTAGCTCTCACCTTCTGTTTTAGCGTGTCCCACATGTGCTCTATGGGATTGAGATCCGGACTTCTGGCTGGCCACTGCATAACCCTAATGCCGACATCATTTAAGTACTGAGTGACAATGTGCGCTACGTGTGGCCGTGCATTATCGTGCATTAACTCAAATTCTTCTCCGATATAACCAGCATAAGGCATCACATGATCTTCCAGGATCTCCGTTATGTAACGTGCAGAAGTTAGAGCACCCCTGCTGATAAAAACAAGCTCGGTGCGCCCAGTCAAAGAAATACCACCCCAAAACATTACCGAGCCTCCACCGTAACTGACGGTTTCTTGTATGCAGCACTGGGCATAACGCTCTCCTGGTCGTCTCATGACATTGCGACGCCCATCAGAACCGTATAAAGTCATGCGGCTCTCATCAGAGAAGAGAACTGATGCCCATTGGTCTATAGTCCAGTTGAGGTGATTCCGCGCAAATTGAAGTCTCACTTGTCGATGAGCTGTGGTCAGTTGTGGTCCAGTTGCTGGCTTATGTGGTCTTAAATTCTGTTCACGAAGTCTCCGTCTCACAGTACTGTCACTTATTGCCACCCCGCGCACTTCACGTAAGCGTCGCTGAAGGTCAACACCGGAAAGGTGACGATTTCTGAGAGCTGATGTCACTATAAATCGATCATCTCTCTCATTTGTGACCCTTTGTCTTCCTGATCCTGGTCTTCTCCGATACTCGCCAGTCTCCAGAAACCTTTGGTATACTCGCCGAACCGCTGATCGGCTCAGATTTAAACTGCGGGCCACAACACGTTGACTTAAGCCTTGTTGCAGTAGGACCACAACTTGAGCAGCCTCAGCTTCAGTAGTATCCATAATTTTCAAACAAAATCGATCAAAAATACAGTGTTAGTCCGTAAAATTATCGTAATTAACAAATTCATCGTTTTAAACTTTGTTCCGGCAGAGAAATAACGCTCAACTGTGTCTCTACATAAACAAGCAAAATCGCACTAAGAACAGTTTATGATAAAAAACATGTTTTAAGTACCCTTAAATGCACTAAGATTTATGGTACCCATATGTCAAACATCTTATCTGACCCTAGAAATAAATAGAACAGTTCGAAACCTGTTATTTATGAACCCATAACAAGTAATAGTGCAAAAACAGGGTGTGCCGATTTTTGTGATGACCAGTGTATAAAGAACACTAAATATGAAATGAATAATTAATACAACTCGGAACTTCGATATTGAAAGAACATTAGAGCATCCTCATAAGTACCGAAAAGAAAAATGTCAACCATGCAGAATACTCTCCAGATTTGCCTACGTTAAATTTATTGCGGCTTAAATTCGTCATAACTATACTACGCGTTCATTACCAAGAGGGTAGTAGACGTTGTACTTAATAGTTATAACTTTAGTTCTGAAATCTTAACATACCTTAGAACCGTCCAAAGTTATGTTCGTAATTTGTAAAAATCTTTCGTAGAACTCCAGGTACGAAAATTGAAAGCCGACAACGGACGCCGGTGTCCCTGAATCGCCGTCTTTATAGAATATGGCGTAGCTGGCAGTCAAAGTAATATCTCCATCTGGATTAATGACTTTTGGTGGGTTCTTGATGATGTCATCCAGGATAGGAAGCGGTGTGGCTACCACCAGAGACTCTGTGTTTATCATGTGTTGGAGAACTGCTGCTTTGTACCAAGTCTCTTCAATCGTGTTGTGGTATATGTCTCCGAAAACGCTGCAATCAACAGTCATCCCAAGATCAGCACCCTAATTACGTATCTCACTTTCTATAAAAAGTACCTGGCAGTTGTTTTTTAAAGCAACCTAACATTCGACGCTATAATTTTCGCATGAAACGAGAATCAAAACCAACAATCATAGTATTTTCTGAGACACATTTTATAACATTGAAAACAATATGTATACCTACCATATAAAGTTCCATTAAAATAGATGGACAATTTTTAACAAAGCGTTCAGCACGTCTAACTAAAATATCCAAGCAAAAAAAAAACACTAACCAAAATGATTTTATAATGACCTAAAATAAAAAATTCCAAAATTTTTAGTGTATTTTTATTTCCGTTGCCTGTTGTTTTTTTTTATGTGTCTAATGCGTTCTTATTTTTATTTTTATTTACCATTGTCCTTATTTTGTTGGTTTGAATGACTTCTAAAAGATTGTCAATCTATTTTAATGGAACCTTATATATATTTATATCAATGCCTACATATAGAAAAAATAATCTTACTTTCCATCATATTCCTTCCGTCTGTTCCCATAATCATCAACTTCTTCGTTCTTGTCAGTATCGAACACATAGTGCCATCTTGTCAGCCCGCTAGACGTGGCTATGAACCGAACGCTCACATTATACTTTCTAGCTAAAGCCCACTCATCATCAGTAGCGATCCAGTTCCCGAAGTATGGCGTCGATAGTTTAGCATCGAATACTAACTGCTTTACTAGGTCTTCATTGCAATAGTAATCGTCTTTGCCAAGTGGTGTCATGCCGCAGTGTGCTGATGCAAACAAATTAGTTAGGATCACAGCTTTATAAAAATAACCTAACAGCAAATCTATTTAAAAATATTTTCACTCACTTTTCAAATTGAACTCTTCGGTTTCATTATCTTTTGTATATTGCTGCTTCGTTATATCAATTTGATTTTTGGATAAACCAACCAAAAACTTCCAAGCTTCCACTTCAGCATTAGGGGATTCGTGGCCTTCCAAATAATGGTATTTGCAATACACCCTGTAAACAGTCAGAGAATTACAATTAAATAATACATATAAGGATAGATATATTTGGGCAAATGTGTTAAACTTACCAGTCTGGGTGAACCCTGAAGCTGAACCTAAAGTAATCCGTTACGTTGATACCTGTAAGTTCTTTTCCCTGCTTTGCTTCTAAAGGATTATCTTTGAGCATAAGTTCAGTATCTCCGTAACCTTTTGGCAGTGAAATTCCCATAGAAAATGGAGTTCCTTCAAGTCTGTTGAAGAAGTAGTCATGACTTACTCGGGCTATCCTCCTGGAAACATCAATTAACTACTTTAAGTACTGTACATTTACCAGAGCAGGTTCTTCAAAGAGTCTCCCTCCCCTTTGACCTTGTCAGTTACCAACGCCACGTTAATTTCGGGATTCGTAGCAATAACGGATACGGATATGCGTGGCATCTACCTTCGCCAGATGCGGGAATTTGGCCGTTTTCCAAGTGCCATTCCATACCGACGACACTGTTCACATTGTGAACAACCCTCTCTCTCATTCCCCTAAGGTGCCTATTGGTGATGTCACAACCGGCGGTGAGTAGTAACTACTCAAAACTGGCGCATGGATATGACCAGAGGGCCAATCCTTCGCGTCTCAGTCGCAATCTGTCAAAAACCCGTCGAATTTCCCTAAACTTTGACAGATTGCAACTGAACGCAAACGTTTCTTAAAAATTATATTGTGTCTGTAGTTTTTACCAACCGCGATGAAGAAAAGGCGTGAGTTTATTCAAGAGTTTCATGTTAAACGCAACACCTGAAAGGGGGTCATTATACTCATTATTATATACAACATTAACATTGGAACCAAACTGAAAACGCAAATTTTAAATTTTAAAAAACCCCCGACAAAAAAACTCTTAAAAGTAAAAAACAATATGTATTGATCCTTTTAGTTTAATATAGGTATCTACGAACATTTTGGCTATATTTTGAGGTTTTTTTACATTAATGCTTTTTAGGTATTACTAGAAACCCTATGATCCACACTCACCTAAACGGCACTACGTCGTATACCAAGTAGCATATCGATTGAACGAGTGAAAGTAATTTAGGATGTCTCACCAATGTATTCACTCATTTCTCTTTTCTGCTTCATCATCAGGCCCGCGACTTCGTTCGCGCGAGTTTGATAGGTACTCCATGAACTTTATCTCCCCTCGACCCTCTTTATAGAGTACGGAGTACGGACGCCCGCGACTAGGTCCGCGCCCACGCGTTTTCCTGTACTGCCCCGCTCCGGTGGCTTAAAGCGTGATATCATAAGCCTTCCTTAATGAACAGGCTTAGAGAGCCGCAGCAAGAATTTTTCCAATTGGACGTGTAATTCTTGAGATAAGGCTGTTCGTGCAATATTTTTACTAATTTAAGGTTGATTTTACTAATTTAAAAAGGAATTTACACTTACATATTTGTATGCACCTTGAGTGTGGAACTACAAAATTAGATAGCCGCCGCCTGCGACTTCATCCGCGTGAAATTTTATAAATTACAGCCCTTCATTAATTGATGGATAAATGTGCACATTTTACTTTTGTTTGTTTCTGAGAATGAGACAGAAACGTAAATGAGTAAATTACTTATTACGTAACGTTAAACGTGGGACAGTTCGCTCTAACCACGACATTTTTCTTACTTAGAGCAGTTTTATGCCCGTCGTAACTTTTTAAATGAAAGGTCCGATTTGAATAATTTACAGTATAATTTTCATTATCATAATTGAAATGGATAAGGATTAGTATCATGATACCAAAATCACCACTATTGCATTCTACCCGAGTTTTTTGATTGAATAATTTGAACAAAAAGCGGTCATTGTGACTGTAACCATAATAGTTAGACATATATCCTCGCTTTTTGCAGGTAATAATGAATACTTTAATTATATAGTACATTATTTGTATGTATCATCAATAGTTTTCTCAGCGCTCGCCAAATGATGAATTATTTAGGCAACATTTTGCTGCTTTGGGTTACGTTATCGCAATTTTTGTAGGGATCTCTATATTTTAATTTATAAAATAAAAGGTAGCCTATGTTTTAAGTTAATAATGTAGCTTTCATATGGCGAAAGAATTTTTAAAGCTGTTTTTGAGCCAAATCGTAACAAACAAACGAGTAAATCTTTCCTGTCTATACCTAATATTATTTAGACATCGATTTATTGAGACCATTTAAATTAACTGAACCACGAAACGTCTGTTGTAAGTGAGTAAGGAGTTAGGTATAGGTAGATATAGGCAGGTTTATTCCGGTCATGCTGCAGCATCAAGTCAAGTTTTACCTAATCTATTCATTGAATCATTCCAGTTAGCCCAAACAACTCTGTTACCTCTGCTGTAAATAAGTGAGGAGTTGGGTATTCTGCAGGCTTCAGGTCATGCTGTAGCATCAAGTCAATATTGCCATATTCTTGCAATGTCATTGAAGTAACAGAATAACAAATCGATCAAACCTATAGGAGTTGCTCACATCTCTTCATCAATTAGAAAAGATCGGATGATCTTCAAACGGCCAAACCGATTTTCTTTAATCACAGCTAAGAACACTCTCGATTAAATTTCCTTTCAAACAACAAAAAATACTAAATCAAAATCGGTTTATCTCTTAAGAAGCAACGATGCCACAGACAGACACATAGAAACACACGTCAAACTTATAACACCCCTCTTTTTTGGTCGGGGTTTAAGAATAGGTATTCAGTACATTTTATCGCGTTACGAAAATTAATGGGGTGTTTTATTTGTTTTCGCAATTTCTACCTCGTCTCATCTCTCATCAAGTTGTTCATAATAATGAGCACAATAACCCTTTTTCAAGTTTTGTGTTTAATCTGTTCACCCTACATATGAACGCGTGACATTACCTCATGTTGTCGTAGTGGTAGAGCACGGGCACCTCCGTCATGCTGCCGTCCTCGCCATGCACCAGCGAGTAGCGCAGCTGCTTGATCTGATCGCCCAGCTCGCGCGTGCGCTTGGAGTCGTCCACCTGCTCCACCTCCACGAAGTCCACGCTGTTGTAGTTCTTCTGCAGGTCGCCGTTTATCTGAAGACATAGAACATACAAGCTCACTTTGTATCTCGTCAAAGCTCTTGCTCGAAAACTGGCAATGCAGTGTATTGCCCGCGCTGTGCGGCTCTTTTCCATATCTGCGGATAAATTCCTTTTAATACTTGTGAAAGTTTAAAAGATTGTATGTTTATTCAAACCGATTCGTTTGTTTGGAGACGAGATATTGTCGCCTTGATTACTAGTAGCTAGTCTTGAAGCTAGGATAGCAAACTAGTTAGGTATATCCTGGCTTGGCACATATGAAAATGTGCTTAGTATTATAATACGAAGCCAGAGAGAGCTTGTTACTAGTATAAGCTTTCTTGTGTATTTATTGTGTAAACGGGACAAAATCGATTGATTTTGGTGTCGTCGGTCTCAATGATCGAAATACATATTTATGGATAAATACTCACTGTAGTTGTTAAAAGAGGATGCAGCAACAAATAACCATTGTTACTAACGATGAACGAATAGCCGTTGACGCCAAGCTGAAAATTGTAAAAAAATATTTGAGGCTTTTCATTCATTTAGGTATATGCAGTTCAGTATTGCGACAAAAATATTACTGCAGCATGCATTTTACGGCCGAATTCAAGTGCTAAAAATAGGACATATATACTCATTGACCTTATCCAGACATACTGCCAAACGTTTTAGCCATCTCATTATTTTCACTATTGCACACCATCAGCCAACTTATGGTGGGGAAAGCTTATTTTGACAAAGCAATGGCTAGTCCAACATCGTATACGATACGATTTCAGCCAATGTTCCCCATATACATATAGGAATTACATTTAGCAATACCCTCAGTAAATTGACCAATCATTAGAAAGAGACTACTAGCCACTCGATCGTTGCGACTCACTCACACTTATCTGAACAAATTCACTCCACAACTAGTTATTCTCCAACTGGTGGTGAGTGTATAAGTTATTATACGAATTGGAATAGGTACGTTTATACGCTCAGTCCATTCCTCCACCTCTATGGTTGAGACAATGCACAGCGATTGACGGGCAAAATTATTCTGTACGTATTCTTTTACTATACTTTTGTTGATATTCTGTTGGGACTATGTCGAATAAGTGTTTTCCATTCGATTTTAGACAGCATTAGATACCTGATGCGGCTTCGCAAGCTTAGCAATGCTGTCGATGGGCACGTCTGTACCGGCCACTCCCAGCAGCAGCGCGTCGTTGTGCTCCTCGTTGTACTTGTAGTCGAACGCCGGGATCGCCACCGACGTCACCAGCTTGTCTTCGTCGGGCTGGAACGCCCAACATGTTTGATTGAAATAAGATGCGGAAATCAAGAAATATATATAAACTATTGCCATTTTTGTGAACTTCCTGAGGATGTTTAATTATACTATTCAGTATCCCGAATTAGGTAATATCATCGTAGTCAGCTGTCATATAGTTTATAGGTTCATCCATCGCAAGAAAACATGAATATCCGCACTGACAATTTGGCCGACGGAACGCGCGGACGCAAAAACCAGCCGCTTTATCCTGTTAACATGAAGTGAGCTGTCAATCCATACAACCAGAAGTAATGACAGTCAACTTCTTGATACTCCACCTACGTTCTGGACACTGGCTCTGGAACTGGTCGCACTACGCCTGTGCGGGACGTTCCGGCTAGCCCCATCTAGGATCTTAGGAGTACTTATACGCAAGTACTGGTCTCGTTACTGTAAGCCCTGAATTATAACTTGGATAAATATTGACCTGTATTTTATTTATTCCCCTCTCTGAGTTTACGTCGATTTCTTGGTTTGCCTTCGAAAATTATAAATATTTTAAACTAACATTCACTATCTTTGTATTTTTCCACGTAGTATCTTAGGGTGATATATAAGCTACAGTTAAGATGTCAATCTGTCTAGCCTTTTTCGTTTTTCAGGGTCAGCTTCCATTCCAAACGGAATACCACCGCCACCACCCAGTAACTGGGTAACTAACTAACCGTTATGATTACGACTGTCAAAGACCTACTGAACTAAATGAACAGCTCTGCTGTAACTACATATTTAGCCACGACCCCTTCTATGGTAGCGTAGTAGTATTATTAATACCTATCTAAAAACTTTAAAATCAGTAAAATATATATAATAATGCATACCTTTGCAATGTCTCCACTCACGTTCCATTTATTGGTTCGCTGTAAAAATTAAAGTACAATGTTAATTTAAAGAATCTGAAACATGAAACAGCCCTCAATGAAACCTCGATACTCGGAAGGTTTCCAGTGAACGAGTGCTGTAAAGTTTTATTTTTGTTTATTCGCACAAACTGTTTTTCCATTAAAAGTTTGTAACATGAATTTCTCTGAATTTGCTGTAGGTATGTTTTGTAGTATGAATGTTAAAAAATTAAGGGAAAACATTGGTATTCCTCTACTTTATATTTACTTACTTTTATATTTTTATTACTTTTATTTACTTTATATTATTTTTTAATGGATGGACTGTGTGAAAGATGATCAGGCTTATTCATAAACAAAAATAAACACGTGTTTAGTATTGCTATTGAGAATTCGAATTTAGAATCAGCTAGTAAGTACCAATCTAAAGCTATCATATGCTTCGAATCGTGATGAAAGGATGAAAATCTCTAGAAAGGGGGTAATAGAGAAACTGTATGAAAGCCGTCAATACGCAACGCCGAAGGGCAAGATAATAATAACGATAACAAATGTGGACATGTGTGTACAATGATAGACTGCATATCTATGTCACCGTAAGATTGTAATAAATCTTAACTATGTTATAAAAGCTGTACTCTGTAAACAGATCATTTCGAATACAATAAATCCTACCCAAATTCGCGATATAAACGAGTCATATCAAGAAAGAGTTTACAACCTTACGCGATTTATTATAAAGTCGGTGTTTGAAAAATCCGGTGACATAATCTAGTGTACAGACCGTGTTGTCAATGTTGGCGTGTGTCCAGGTGGGCGGCGGGTTCTTATTCTCCAGGATCATGGGCCGCGCGATCACGTTGATGTACTTCAGCACCTGCTGCTGCACCTCCTCAACCGAATGGATGTGCACGAAGAAACCTGACACAATCGGGTTACTTGTATAGTGATGCGCCAGTACTATCTACGTAATAGTCAACATCAAATGGTATGTTTCGATATATTTAACTTTCACGAGGGTATTATATCTCCTTCTCCAAAAACGTCTATCCATAGACCAAAATTCATCAAAATTGGATAGTCACCTCTATTCAAGCACGCCATCCACTGTATTTCGCGCACGTTGGTCACCTCCTTGCCAATGAGGTAGGTGAACACTCTGACGGGGATGTACGTCTTGCCACCGACCACTTCGCGGTTGTACTCCTCGAAGACCTCCGTCAGGTTGCCCGGCACGTAGTCCGTGATCACCATCACCAGCTGGTTGCAGCCCTGGGTGCTGCTCACGTTGCACAACGCTCTCCGCTGAACACAGAAGTAACATTCAATCATATCTTCTTGGGGTATTTGATCTTTCAAAAAACTCTTTTGATTTCAATTACTGCATTTGGAACAAATAAAAAATGGAAGTACAACAAAAATCGCTTTGTGCCTAAACGAGCGTTAAATTCAATGTTATGTCAAGGCGCGGACACAAGTCTACCCAAATATTTCATAAACAACTTACTCACCTGCTTCAATGCAGTAAAAGCTTTAATGTACGCCATCGTCAGGTTTGCGTTACCCTCTAGAGGAACATTATGGGTCTTTCCACTATCTTTCGGCTCCAACGTTTCCCTAAGAGTTTGCAGATTCTCGGGAGTCGCTTGAACTAGGTCCACAAAACATTCCACAACGAAGTCAGTCTTATTTTTGAAAGTATATACGTTGACATAATCGTTGTTCGACAGTGTGTCCAGTATTGAGCGCAGCGTTCTTCTTGCTACGTAATTCTTGAATCCAGTCATTGATCCCGAGACATCAAATAAGATGATCATTTGTTTGGAGCAGGTGGCAGCTTCGATATACCAGGACATGACGCGACAGTCGTAGGTGTCGACTTCTCGGGTGTTCCAGCGCATGCCGGGGTAGAAGCGCAGGATGCCGTGAGCGCTGCCGAAGTACTGCCACGATAGTGACGGATCCGAGTTGTAGTTTTGTTCAAAGATTTCGTTTAAATCTTTTGACCATAATATAGCATTTAAGGCCGTCTCCTCTGCAAAAAAAGAAGAGTTATATTTTGTAACATCAAAATACTATTAACTTTATCTTACCTGTCTCAAAGGTGATTCAACTTTCGTTATCCAATTTTTATTGCAATTACTTTGCGAAACTTTGAAAAACCAAATATACCTATGTACTCGTACATAGTTGGCCTCCTTATGAAAGAAATAATTCACGATACTTTTGTGCTCTTTACATAATTATTATTAGGTGTTACAGCTGTGTATAGCCATCGTTTTACTATTATTAAGTTTCCACAACTTTTGAGTTGCTTCCCTGCATGAAGCGAGTCCTGAAGGCGAAGTTACCTTAATATTGAAGCTACCTTTTCCCCGACAATACCAAAAAGAGAGTAATGTTTTTTTCTAAATAGTTCCCAAATTTCGTTTTTTTTTCCAAAATTAAGTTACCTAAACGTAAGTAACCTTTGCCTAGCAGTGGGATGAGTCGGATAACATATGAAGGTCAAAACAGTATTAAAGATCTAAATTTAAACATTTTATTGAATCTCACTAATGAATGAATTATATTAATGACATATTCATATGTCACTAACATAATTCATTAATGTATATTCAATTCAATGAGCTATTGTACAATTATACTCATATTGTAGAGAGATGATGATGATTTGCTTGTTAAGGTCCTCCCAGCACTACTAAGTTGAGCGATCGTCGGGTGTGAAGTATGTTTTCCCTTCTTGTTTATACATTTTTTTGAGAACGTCATGCTTAGCGCAAATAAATTCTTTTTCTAACTTTATATTTGAGGTTCTTCTCATAGGAGAAGCCCTCTTTAACTTTCTATTCTGTGCACCTAACTACCATATTTCATTTCTGACTGTAATTGATCCCTAAAGAGATTTACTGATAAGTACGTAGCACAGGCACTGCCCAAGTGCCCACCCACTGGTTACTTAGGTACGTGATCGGGGTAAGCCGGGAAATTCGTTATTGGCTTCTTAGAATCGGAATTGCATG
Source organism: Mamestra configurata (assembly GCA_002192655.3). NCBI lineage: Eukaryota > Metazoa > Arthropoda > Insecta > Lepidoptera > Noctuidae > Mamestra > Mamestra configurata. Next base: position 564,818 of record NDFZ01005405.1, read on the forward strand.
TATTTTCCCGTTAATAAGCCTATTCCAGTTATCAGCCATTAGGACAATTTAGCGTAACTTTGAGTAATTGTTTAAATATATTATTGCTTTTTAAATATAAGTAATTGTTAAAATATCTAATTGCTTTATAAATATGAGTAGTTGCGTCAATATCTATTTCGTTACACTGATAATACCTAAGCGCCTGAAAAATATAAATATGTATCCCTTTTAGCAATTAGCATTTATTTATTGACCTCGGTTGCAATGCGCTGTGATCAATGGTATAACTGGAAGAACTTTATTTGTCGAGTTTGTGCAATAGAATCCTTAAAACTGGGTAAGTATGTTTTTATAATTTGTTAAGGTAGGGTTGAGTCACTTTGTCCTTGGTCAGTTTTCAAATGATATTCTTTATCCGGTTAGGTCTCAAGATAACTATAAAAGCTACGTTATTAGTGTTGTAGAAAAGTATAACCTCTGTTGTGCGGACTTGTTTTTATAGATATATTGTTTCTTAATTTATTGCCTAGTTACTTGAAATAAACACTCTTGTCATTCAGCATCTTTTTCTAACTCTTATTTTACTAATAATATATTTAATACTATTCCAACCAAATATCACAACACGTTATCAGCACGAGAAGAGTTTTTAAATATAATTTGTAATAAAATTAGTTGAGTTTCTTGTGTGACTAAAAATTTTACAAGTCGAAATGTCACGTGAAACTGGAGATGCTTCGAGTGTTAATAAGTCTAATCCCTCTACGTCGAATTCATCTTCGATTCCATCATTTTGTCTTCGAAATAAAGATGGATATCCTACTTGGAAGTTTAAGATGAGAAATTACCTTTTACACGAAGACTTGTGGGTAACAATTAGTGGTTATCCGGATGGTGACACGACCCCTGCTTCGATCAAGGTACGCAACGACGAAAAAGCTCTTGCAAAAATTTGCTTAACAGTTGACGGTGCAGCTATTACTCACGTTAGATGTGCGAAAACTGCAGCCGAAGCATGGAAATACTTGCAACAGGCGTTTGAAGATAAGGGAATGGGAAGAAGACTAGCTTTAGAGCGAAAACTGTACAGGTTGAGTCTGTCAGATTTCGGAAATATTGAACTGTACATTTATGCAGTTTTATCAACCGCACAGGATCTTGCGGATATTGATGTTGTCATAGAGGATAGGTCTATTGCTGCTATACTTTTGGGAGGGCTCACTTCAAAATATGAACCTCTCATTATGGCTCTAGAAAGTTGTAATATAGACGTGACTACTGACTTAGTAAAGACAAAACTGCTGAATGAGATGTCTAAAGATGCTGCTATATCTATAGATTCCGCCTTTCATGCGAAGAAGAAGCCTAAATCCAAGAAGAAGGGAATAGTCTGCTACGAGTGTCAAGTACCTGGTCATAAGAGACCTGACTGTCCGCTGAGAAACAAGGAGAAAGGCAAAACGGAGAAAGCTAAGAACATAACGTTTACAGCTCTCAATACTTTTGGCTGCTCAAGCAAGGAGGTATTTTACGTAGATTCTGGTTGTACTAAACACATGAGTTTTAGACGAGATTGGCTTCAGAACATTACGATACAGAATAAAGGTAGTGTTACTGTCGCAAACGGAGAGCAGATTAAATGCTGCGGCATAGGAGACATTTCAATAAATACACCCGAGAACGTAATCAACAAGATCAGCGATGTTGCTTTTGTCCCCGACTTAAAAGCTAACTTATTGTCTGTGCAGAAAGCTGTTGATAAGGGTTTTGTTTGTATTTTTGATAAAAATGGATGTAACTTTTATAAATCTAATCATTTTCATTTTACAGGTGATTCGGTACTTCATGCCTCGCCCTGTGGTGGACTGTACGTTGTAGATGGTACTGTTAATGTTCCCGAAGATGTGGCAAGTAATCATTTGACGCAGGATGTGCACTCTGACTGTCAGAATATTAGTTACAAACTCTGGCACAAGAGGTTAGGACACTTGTGTCGTATAGGCATGACCCAACTGAAGAATCACGAGGTAGGTGTAAAGTTTAGTGTAGTAGATAAAAGCAGTTGCATCGCTTGTGTGGAAGGAAAACAGGCAAGGAAACCTTTTAAGAAGGTAGCATATAACAGAGCTACTTCTCCTTTAGAACTGATACATATGGATTTATTGGGACCTGTGTCTACAACCTCTTTTCAGGGGAATAGGTTTATGTTAACTATTGTTGATGATTATACAAGGAAGGTATTTGCTTACTTTATTTCTTCCAAGACAGAGGTTAAAAATAAATTTAATATTTTCCAAACCTTTGTTGAAAATCAATTAGATAAGAAAATTAAAGCAGTTAGAACTGACGGCGGTAAAGAGTTCGTTAATAGGGAATTCGATGATTATCTTGCCTCTAAAGGTATCCAACATCAAACGACGGCGCCGTACAGCTCTCAACAAGTGGGAGTAGCTGAACGTACCCACCGCTCAATTACAGAGAAGGCGAGGACGTTGTTAGCAGAAAGCTCACTACCTAAAGCATTCTGGGAAGATGCTTTCCAAGTTGCCGTATACCTGAAAAATAGGTCTCCTCACAGAGCCTTAGGTGGTCAAATTCCCGAGGACAGGTGGTGTGGTTGTAGAAATGACCTCAGTCATTTGAAAGTGTTTGGATGCAGAGCACTTGTACATATACCTTCATGTCAAAGGAAAAAGTTAGACGTAAAGGCAAAGGAAGCGATTTTTGTCGGTTATTCAGAAAATCCAAATACTTATATATTTAGGAATCCTGCTAACCTACGAAAAGTGTTTACGTCCAGAGATGCAACCTTTTTTGAAAATTGCTTTACAGGGTTGAAAGAGCAGAGGCAGTCTGAGCCTGTGGTACAGTCAGATTCCATATTGTTATTTGAAAATAAGGAACCTGAACATAACGATTGTCAATTTTTCGATTGTGTTGAGAGTGCCGATCCTATAGATGAGCCAACTACACAGTTAAATGTAGAAAGTACAGAAGAATCAGCAAATATGAGAGAACCAGAACCATTCTTTGAGCTGAGACTTCCTAGTGTCGATGAAGAGCCACCTAGTTTGGAAGAGGAGAGGAGGTATCCCACGAGAAACAGAAAACCACCAGATTTTCTTTCTTATAATTTGTCGACGGATGATGCAAATGAACCTACGACTTATTATGAAGCTACTCATGCTGACGATGCTGATAAGTGGCACCATGCGATGGCTGATGAGTACAACTCTCTGATAAAACTCCACACATGGGAACTAGTAGATAGACCAAACAAAAAGGTCATACCATGTAAATGGGTTTATAAACTTAAAAAGGACGCTTATGGTAATGTCACTAAATATAAAGCCAGACTCGTCGTCAAAGGTTTTAAGCAAGTTAAAGGCGTAGACTACGACGAGACTTTTGCGCCAGTGATTCGTCATTCTTCTCTCCGCACCTTGTTTGCATTAGCTGCAGAGATGGGCTTAAGAATGAAACACTTAGACGTTGACACCGCGTTCCTTAACGGAAACTTAGAAGAAGAAGTTTTTATGGAGCAACCCCTCGGCTTCAAAGCAAAAGACAAGGAAAACAAGGTGTGTTTGTTGCGTAAATCCTTGTACGGCCTTAAACAGGCGCCAAGAGCTTGGAACAAAAAGTTAAACGAAACGCTTATAAAAATAGGTTTTACAGGAACTCCTTCTGAGCCTTGCGTATATACGAAACTTTTTGGTGAAGAACTCGTTATATTAGGTATTTTTGTCGATGATATAATCGTCTTCTTTAAATCTGAATTGACATTTGACATTGTCAAAAAGGATTTGTCGAAATATTTTTCTCTGAAAGATCTTGGAGTATTAAAATGTTATTTAGGTTTACAAATTGAATATGATTCCGAGAGTATAAAAGTAAATCAGAGAAATTATATTTTATCGTTACTGGATCAGTTTAACATGAAAGATTGCAAGATAGTGGATACTCCTTTAGTTAAAAAGAATATGGAAAGGAGAACCGATGGACAAGTTGGAGAGTCTTATCCTTATCAGAATTTAATAGGAGGTCTAATGTACCTTTCGGTAAACTCTAGGCCCGATATCGCCTACGCCACGAGCTACTTAAGTCAGTATAATACGTGTTATACGAAGGAACACTGGAATGCTGCAAAAAGGGTTCTGCAGTACCTAAAGGGTACTGTAAACTATTCATTGGTTTATAGGAGAAGCGGAAACCCCTTAAAAGGCTATTGTGACGCTGACTGGGCAAATTGCACGATAGATAGAAGATCATATACTGGGTACGCCTTCAAGTTGAGTGGAGGTCTTGTATCTTGGGAGTCCAAGAAGCAACCTACTGTTGCCTTATCCTCGGCGGAAGCAGAGTATATGGCACTAGCGTCTGCCACGAAGGAAGCGTGTTACTTGCGTCGATTTATCTATGAGATAACAGGTAAACTTTCATCAGTTAACTTAGCTTCTGACAGTCAGAGTGCCATTAATCTGGTTCGAAATCCCGTACACCACAGCAGGACGAAGCATATTGATACTCGTTTTCACTTTATTAGGGAAAAAGTATCCGATAACGTTATAATGTTAGAATATGTGAAAACTAGTGATATGCCTGCTGATGTGCTAACAAAGCCACTAGGGCCTATAGTACACAAACGATGTACAGTTAGCTTAGGTCTAGAAACTTAGTTTTATTATTTTTTTGTTTTCTGTTAGTGTGTTTGTCTTGCACAACTTCGATTAAGGGCGGCTGTTGTAGAAAAGTATAACCTCTGTTGTGCGGACTTGTTTTTATAGATATATTGTTTCTTAATGTATTGCCTAGTTACTTGAAATAAACACTCTTGTCATTCAGCATCTTTTTCTAACTCTTATTTTACTAATAATATATTTAATACTATTCCAACCAAATATCACAACAATTAGTCAATTAGACTGTTCAAACAAAAAAGGGGAAAAGTAAAAGGGATCTTAAGAGCACGAAACAAGAAATATTGCAGACGGAAATCAATACAGAAAGAAAAAAAGAGAGAAGACGAGTATTTACATACAAAAACAAACATGGTAGGTAAGGCCTTTTTTTCACTTTGCTGACAGTGAACTTTCTCGTGGATTTTCTTTACAGTTTGGGCTAAGTACTGTATAATTAATTTGTTGTTGTTTGCAAAAAGAAAAGTAAGTACCGACACCCTTTTCAGCGCTATAAAACTGCCTTTAACACTTTTACAACGTTCCGAAATGAACCGATCATCGGATTACCTAGTGCGCGGATTAGAGCGGCTTATGTATGATAAAAAATACTGTAGCTTTTCCAATAGGTACATACCTAAATCAAATATATTGGTTGGGACGTGAACACAACTGGTGTTTGTGTTGACATTGATGTTATAGAAGTGCGAGTCCCTCTCCAGGGACACGTTCATAAAACGAGTAGTATTTTTAACATATCTGGGCGGCTCCGCTGTGTCCTCGGTGTCAGGGTTATCGGCTTCGTCTTCATAGAAAAACTTGGAATACTTCGCCGAGCAGTACTCGAATGGATCGGATTTATTGTATGTGTAGTTGAAACTCTTCGCCAGACCTTCCGCCGTTGCGTGAATGCACTACAAATATAAATCAAATTTTGCCAAAAACACTTAACAATATTACACTGAAGAAGCTCGTGGCTAAATAATACCTTGAAGATCGAGCCTTGTGGCTAGCACCAGCCTCGATCTTCAAGGTGAAAAAACGCTTGCCGCCGGCTGTCCTTGGATGGGTGACCATCCATACACCATAACACACCGAAACTACGCCGTGCCTCGGAAAGCACGTTAAGCTGTTGGTCCCGGCTGTCATTTAAAAATCTTTGACAGTCGTTACGGATAGTCAGAAGCCAGAAAATTTGACACAAGTCTTTCCACAGAGTTAGTGTTACCCCATTGCTGGGTTGTGAAGGTCAGATAGGCAGCTGCTCCATGTAAAATACTAGCACTCAGCTGCATCTGGGTAGACTGCAAGCCGAACACAACATACTTTGGAAAAGGCGAGGCAGATTGACTTTACAAATACAGCACAACACATGTCGGTTGACACGAGTTAAACTTGTGTAAATTCATGATATCATACTCACATCTGAGTGCTTTTGCCAAAATTGCCCAGACGAGAAATATATCTACCTTAATGGAAACCCTGCGCAGTCAGCCCCGCTATTAACCTTGCTGACCGGTCAATCTTTTCAGTACAGCATGACGTCACCACCGTAGTTCTATAGCTAGTGCTGGCTTATAGAGCAGAAGACAGAAGCCAACTAACTTGTCAATCAGACTACTGAATGTAATTCATGCTTATCTGACTGCCTGTCTATATTTGCAGCATATTTAAGATTATAGTAGAATTAATTATGTTGACCTTTGTTTGAATTAAAATACTCTACATGATAATGCATACCTATGCATGTCTTAAGCTATGAAGTTGTCGTTTTTTGTTGGGCCATTTTGAACTAATGAATTTATAACATCTTTTGGAGTAGGAATTTTAAATTCATTTAAACTTTTTCAGAATCAGTTGTTAATTTGTTTCTTTGAATTTTGATTTTCTGTATAATGTTTCTTTTTGTTCGAAATTTATGAAAATTCGTGTTATTTTAAATATTAGTTCCAACGTGGAAACTATATTTAAAATGGCACACAATATCAATGACGTATCCTATACGTACCGCGTTACTGGTGGAATCTCTTTCATTTCAGAAATTTTACCTCAGAAATTGCCATTTTGCTATTTCTCCGGATCCTCACGGGGTAACATTACCCAACGATAGCGATTGAACCGATAACGCAAAAATGGTGCGATAGCAGTTCTAAGTCAGTCAGTATACGCCATTGCTATTCTGTGTTTTTTGTGAATAAAGATTTTCACTTCGGAACTCAAATTAAACCGATGTTATCATTTTGGTTCAAAATTGCCCGTTTAACAAAACGACCTTTTAATGCTGGCGTATTTGTCAAAATATTCGTGTCAGTTGTGTAACACACCTACTGTTCGAAATAAGGTTAATTTTGTATTGACGATCTAACGCCAATATTTTGAAAAATACGTCAAGTGAAGTGCCAGCATCACAGTAATATATGACGAATAATGTCCATCCACTAAGTACTACATTTCATAACAAATGCTTTCACCGACCTTTAAATTTTAATTAACAGAAAGCTTTTATCCACCGCTGATCAGCAATAAAACATAATGGTTTATTCGCCTGAAAGCTTTGCAGTCGATAATGCTTGGCCATTAATTAATTTTATGAAATAATCGATACTTGGATGTTTCTGCCATAGAAGTACGATGAATGCGGGTCACTGTATAATAGTACAATAAGAAGGCACGGCTATGGCTTACCCTGACGGCATTGATTTTGCGAGTGAGCATAGTGCTCACAGAGCGTAGTGACGACTCCAATATTTGCTTTCCATCTTTTCTCTTCACGCTAGCGTTCATTTGTTTGTATTTCTGCGAAATTGGGAATGTGCAAATAAATCTGACGCAATAGTTACTCAGACTCACTGAATAGTGACTTTCAATTTCAATGTTACTTTATACCGGACGGTGAAAATTTAGTTTACGAAAAACTCCAAATTCTTTTTGATTTTTCATTTCAGAATGCGAATATGTAAATAAAATCGTTTCAGTATATTTAGTGATTTCACTTACAATTCTGATTTGATCTGATTTTGTCAGAGCTTCACTCAACTTCCATAATTCGTCCCCAAGCGCTCTCGCCCATACTTTTACTCTAAAAAAAGAAAACTTTGTTATTACAGCACACAAAATAATTAAATAACAACATAATGAACATTACTCTTAAAACGAATTCAATAATAACAATAAAAAAATAAGTCAACTTCATCACAAAATAAGCCATTTTAAATATTCCTTTCACCAAAATAATAAGCGCTCATGAAGAAAATTTCTGAGCCCATTATATTTGCGAGCGACCGACGGTAGGTAATCCGTAGACCCAGACCCGTACATAAGGGTCTGTTTACGATAGTCCCCAAAATTAATTGAGGTTTTGGGTCATAACTTCGCTGTCAATACTTTCAGGTGCTCCACATGTGGGATTGTAGGTGATGTTATCGTACCGGAAACGGCTGTTTCGAAAGGTACCTGTTTCGGATTAAGCGGGAGGACACGCCCGGGTGTCAGCACTGTGAGGATCACCCGGAGGACACGGTGGAGGTCTGCCCTGCTTGGGCTGAGCACCGCCGTGTCCTCGTCGAGGCGATCGGCGGCGGCGACCTCTCGCGTCCGGCCCTGGTTGAATCCATGGTCCGGAGCGAGGAGGCTTGGGAAGCGGTCACCTCCTTCTGCGAAGCAGTAATGCTAGCAAAGGAGGAGGAGGGCCGCTCGAGGGAAAGGCAAGGCCTTCGTCCCAACCGCCGCAACAGGAGAAGACGGCCCGGGCGTCGGGAGTCGCAGGGCGATCCCCGGCCACCGTAGGCGCGGGCCTGCGGACGGCGAGC
>NDFZ01005405.1:574668-602009 GCA_002192655.3 Mamestra configurata
CGATCACCACCAGGCCCGGGTCGATGGCGCGTTGTGTTTCACGCGCGCCTCAAAGAGATGTCAGCATAAAAGAAGGGGCCAGAGCCTGCCAGGGTTGCGGAATTTGTTCGAAAGAGTCACCGCGGCCCTGGAACGCAAAGGGCTTTAGAAGGAACACGGATTGGTTTTAGTCAGTAAGAGTCTGACACGCCCTTCCGCTCCACCCAGAGCGGAAGAAGTCATTTGATGACTTCCCATCCTTAAAAAAAAAAAAAAAAAAAGGTGATGTTATCGTACGTGCGTCACATTTTCGCCCGTCCACCGTCCGGCGCGCGTGCCTTGTGTCCGGTGTTGTATTGTGATGCTCTTCAAAGTTACTTTGTAACATGTACTTGACGGGGTGCCGTTCATTTGATATGAAAACATTTGTTCTATTTTCAAAAACTATAACACTCAAACTCATGTTGTTATATTAAAAATACTGATATCAAACATTACAAACCCACTTCACGCGTACATGGACACTTCTGTTGTTTGTGTTTTGTCCCTTTCATTAAGCTTCGTGATTGTGACTTTGTGAGGTTACATATTTTCAATTTTATTTAACAAAGTGGAAATAAGTGACAAGAAATGTTTTTATCGGCAAATGAAAAACAAAAACTATAATTTCAGAAAACTTTTACTATTTCGTCTCTAAACTACAGTTTAGTTTCAAACTACATAAAATATTCAGAATGCTTCAGCCAGCTGAGTGCTCGGTGAGCTTTATGGGTGTGTGAAAGTAATAGATGTCATAAATAATAAATTCTTACGTGTCAGCCTTCCAGGCGGGGACAGGTTCCGGTACGAACAGCAATGCACAAACTATTACGAACTTGAAAGTTTGCATGTCTGCAACTGTGACTCACGCGCTAACAACAAATATTTATTGCGTTCCACAAGTAATCGTCGAAAACTACGCGAATATTACAGGATAAAGGCACATCGTTACAGTGTATTTTGTTACTTAAATAAGCTTTACACGATACATCACAAAAATATATCACTCTAATCGCTAACACGTATCTGTGACAGATTAAGAATAACCAAACTCTAAGATAATACAGAGCTTTCCCGCTGAGAGATAACGAGCAAGGCCAATACAATTTCGAAGCACAGTAAACATTCAGTCACTAAATACTTTCACGTTAAAGAGGTTATTAATAGTTTACGCAGAGTTTCGACTACAGTTTTGACGTCCATTTACGCGGGGATCACAACACGAGTTACATGGTGGTTTTATAAGAGCGCGGGTTCAAGATAGTTTGTGTGCGGGGTACGAGCGACGCTGCCGGTACCCGAGCGGGCCGGACGAGCGCGGGCCGGAGAGAGCGGGCCGGAGCGGGCCACAGCGAGCGAGCGTGTGTCTCGGCCGACGCACGTGCTGCGTCTATTCTGGGCGGGCGCCGGCGAGCGCTTCGGGCGGCATCGAGCGGACCCGATCTAGGTCGGCCCGAGTCTGTCCACACACTGCTACCGGCGCGCATCGTACTCGGTCGCCCGCTACTACTTATATTTATAGACATTACAACTTTTTTGTCTGCGAGCTTACTTTAGTTTCGGTTAGGACGTGATTTACATTCTTATTGCTTCTTAGCTAATGAGAGTTTGGAGTTTGCGTCAAGGCCAGATTATGTGGGCGTGATTTCTGAATAAGAACTTCAGAATTTGCTTGTAGAGTCATTAGAAGTTTAAAACTACTTGGTAAACCTACAGTACCTGAGTCTAGTAATCTAGTGTTTTATGTCCCAATACTGCGTCATCAAATATTTAATTAAAGACCTTGACCGATATGGCAAATGGAGCGAACCAAATGCCGAAACAGTGACATGCAATCTGGAAATCAATATCGGAGTCTATTTTTGTAACAATTTGTATGCAGCAAGCTCATGCGCTCGTCATGTTTCTGTGAAGCCTGCTGAGCTTTTACGAGCTGAGTCACAAAGCAATATTTATTGCAGTGTCGTCAGTCAACAGCTGAAAGTGAAACTTGTGCATGGAAACATTTTGTTTGTCGTACAAGCGTCGGCTACGCCTCGCGTAGCAATCTCGTAGCAAACGTCTGAAAGCGACCCTAAATCAAATGTTGACTGAGTGTATCTGTTTCAGGCTTTATTGTAGCTAGTATTGAGGACTGAGTAAATTGACTGCAAGCGTAAAGTTTAAATAGTATTTACTATGTTTTCCACTGGGTCTACGCCGTGCGTAGCTGTCATAGCACTTGTGCAAATGCGACCCTTCGAAATGGTTGAATGTTTCAGGTGTGAGTACCTACTATGTCCAGCTTCGGACTAGTGTCGAGACTAGTCAACTAATCACGACTGACTGTTTAGTTGCAATTCATATTAATTAACTCAAATAGACTCAAAACTGCTAAGAACTCTCATAATAATTAAAATCAGAACTCAATCACTTAGGAACAATTTATGAACGGTACATAATTATTTGTTTTCAATCAATGAAATCCACAGTAGACGATATAAATAAAAGATAAGTTTACGAGTCTGCCAAGCTATTTTCCGAAAAACTTCAGTTCGGCTTCCAGTCTAAACGGATCTAGCCGAGTACTAGTATTCTAGACTTGTAAGGCCACTAGGCAGCCAGGAGCCCGAAATTCTAACGACTGGCAAATATTTACAAATGAAATCGTCGCCCGGCAAAATGTGCTTGCGAGGCGATTAAAAGATAAGTTACAATGAAAACAAAAGCACCCACTCCTTTTAGATTATTATTCACGTGTTTCAAAAGGTGACTCCCCACGGGGCTGATGCCAGGTTGATAAGCAGATTAAACCTTCGCGAATAAACGTCCAAACAATATTCTATCCGAAATGAGCAGTGACGTCACGTTAGAGCTTCATTACACCTCGTGAAATAAACCGATTTAATATGCAAAGGGCGGCGAGCGAGGCGTGTAAACATTACTTATAAACATTGGAGTGAGGTGAGTACACAAGCCCGCGCGTGCCATAACAACCTGCCTGCATTATTTACACTCGAAAGTTCCTCTTTTAAGTGGATCGTTATCTTTACGGCCTTTTAGGGGCTCGTGGGTGAAACACTCGCTTTTATTGATCTGCGATGTTTAATGCGGTTAACTCGTGGATGAGTGAGCTTCTGCAGTCACAGTCATAATCAAAGATATGCCAGTGTCCAGTATTTTGTAAAATTGGGCTGTTGCTGACGTCGATACCCGATCTCAGAGTGTACCAAAGCATGACTATGGCTCCCGATATTATCGAAACGGATTTGTTGCTCATTGGTCTAGTGACCAATGAACAGAGATCCTGGATTCTTTTCTCGGGTCGGGCAAAGTGTAACCTGGAATGTCTTGTCAGTTCTCTCAGTGACAATAAACACTTATTCTAAAAACAAATCATTGCTTTTGTCGTGTTTTTAAAAAGCTTGATATTGATTGGACAAATTATTTTCCATCAGGCAAAGAATCATGAAATCATAAACAAAGATATTGTCGCTTAGTTAAACAAAAGGAACAATAGAAAAGAGAAGTCTTTCAGAAAATTGAAGACATAATGATCATGGATTCTCCAAGAATTTATTACGCTCGCTGTTCGTGAAGAGGAATGTCTTTCTTTCTATGTGTGGAGCAATAAGACGCGCGATTTGTCTGCTGGAGTACACGCTGCCTTTATTATTCTGCTCTTGTTCTTAATTGTAACTCGTAAAACACGCTAACAACCTAAAGGTACTCGTTACAGAGATTTGTTTTCCTGGAATAATTGTCTTTTTGAGGAAATACTTGGAGAGGTTAAATGCGAATGGATAAAATCCATACTGCATACTAACACTATAAATGAGAAATCGTTTGTCTGCCTGTCCGTCTGTCTGTCTCTTTTTTTAATTTTTACGTCATAACTGCCGAACGGATGTCGATGAAACTTGGCACACGAGAAGACCATGTCCTGGACCTAATCCAGTCGAAAATTATCCCAAGAAAAGTTATTCCCGGAATAAAAGGTATCCGATGTAGGATAAAAGATACCTTTTATCCCGGGTATAAGTAGTAGTTTCACTCTGGCAGGAGCTTGTAAAATATAAGTAAATACATAAGAAGAAGCCTGCAAGTGGCACCGGTGACTGAAAAGCTGTGTGGAAATAGATTGTCATGGAACGCGGAGAAATGATGAAATTGTCGTGAGGAACGTTTTGAAGTGGAGTGCAATAAGAGTAGGGCTAGAAACAGCTAGATGACATGTCTAGAAAGGGGGTGACTGAGATGGCGACTAAAGAAAAGGTTGTCAAGAAAAAGAGATGTTGCATCTAAACAATTGAGATCACGTCATGAGAATGATGAGTTGTTTTTTTCAAGGCAAACTTTGAGCATCGCATATTTTTGTCTGCTTTATTCTGTCTTCATCATCATCAGCCTATAGCAGTCCACTGCTGGACATAGGCCTCTCGTAGTGTACGCCATTCAACTCGATTTCTGGCAACTTTCATCCAACTGCTAACAGCCACCCTGCGAAGATCGTCGCACTACCTAGCCTGAGGGCGTCCTACCTTACGTTTGCCGATTCTCAGTCTCCACTCAAGAAATCGTCTACCCCAACGGTCAGCGGTTCTACGGTTAATATGGCCGGCCCATTGCCACTTCAGCTTGCTTAATCTGTGAGCTATGTCGACAAATTTGGTTCTCTGTTGGATTACTTCGTTGCGGATTCGATCCCTCAAAGAGACTCCAAGCATAGCCCGTTCCATAGCTCGCTGAGCGACCTTGAATTTACGGACCAGCCGTACCGTGAGTGTCCACGTTCGCTCTGTCGCTCCGTAAGTCATAAAAGTAGGACGCACTGTTTGAAGACCGTAGTCTCTGTAGAATACGGGACGAGATGTACCTTATTCTGTACGGAAGAAAAAAATATGCGCTGCGCTATAGTCCTTCCTCGAGGCAATGGAACAGCTGATCGACGTGATTTGCATAGAGATAGCTACTTTTTATCTCGGGAAATTGTTCGGTTCCTGTGGAATATGGAATATGGCGGGTAAGGGCTACTGGCCCAACTAATATTAAAATCGGTTAAAAAACTCGGTTTCTCGGAATCTCTGGAAGAAAATTCACTGAAAAAAGCTACATTAATTATTAAATTTTAGCGGTATGGGCCACTTGTTATCCCAGAAAAATGCACGGTTCCTGTGAGATACATACTCGTATGTTACGGCAAAAGCTTATAATATGTTTATTTTGACATAGCTTTCTCGCGCAGTTTCTTTTGTTTTTTTTTTTATTCTGGTTTCTTAACATATGGGACAACTGGTACGGTTAGTGTTATTTCCAAGTCGGTTATTCCTTGCTGTTTAATTTTAGATTACACTCTCTTTCAAAATACCGGGGTTTTCCAAGTGCATGCAACATTGGAATGCAGCGCGGTGACTCAGCGTGGAATGGCCGCGAGGACGCGGACTGCATTAATTTAATAGCCGCCCTAGCACTCCGCTAATTTCTTGATGACGTCATAAATACTTACAAGGACCTTACTGTCATGACACTGATGGCAGAATATTTTATCGAAGGCTATGTAGGTACAAGCAATATTGTAGGTATAGGGAGCTTGGTGGGATTTCTAAGCTGAGATCGATAAGTGTTATTAGTAGCGTTGCGTTGATTGTCGCGGTACGGTGGATATGTCACCGGATGATTTCAAAACGGTAAGTAGCTTGTGACAAAATTCATCGTCAGGTTATAAACTGCTTCTATCAATATTAGTGCTTTTAAAAATCTCATCACTTTGATGGTAGCCTGCGCACAAAGTGAAATGCCTGCTCATCGTATACAATGCCCGCTTTTGAATGTCTGCGGTACGCGCTACCTCCCTCTATTCCTCTGCAAGAGGTCAAACTCAACAGGCTGCATTGTGTGAGAACCATAGAGCCGTAAGACCACAGTGGTTCCATGCATTTGGTTACTATAGAGCTATCTGCTTATGAGCTATTATGTGCTACTACTTTTTTGTCAGGCGTTTAACGAGAAATAACCTGAAAAACATTTGATTAGTGAGTAAATGCGCAACGCCATAAAGTTTTGATTGCTACTAAACTTGATCGTAGTGGCAAGTTCCTCTCGTAAATAAATGGGAGGTTATGCCCAAGAGAGGTAATCTCCTAATATTTATTACTTAATGAAGGTCTGTGCTATCAAGTTAATTAAGAGTTTGTAACGACCGCATTAGAGCTCAACCAAAATTTTAATTAATAGGTAGTTCCTTTTCATGTTTTAATCTTTATAAGCTGTTATTAAGTACATCCACACCTGCAAACTAAGCCACCTTCAATCAACTATCCCATAAACTATTCTAAATTAAAATCAAAGTAATTACATGTTTTGTACCGATAATATGTGTACAAGTGCATTTTGCAATTCATAAATAAATAATTAAATGTGAACAAGAGTCATCAAGGCGCTCACCAATGCTTCACGGAAACTTATAAACAGTTGGAGTTTTACAGCTTTAGATTATTATTATTCAAATGCATTGTTATGTGTTGTGTTGTGTATTGTATTTTTTGATTAAAATTAAATGAATTAATGAATGCCTGGGTTTCATTCCCGGATAGCACATAGTCGTAAATAATGGTTTACCTATATTCCCATATAGAACTTCTCAGTAGCAAGCAGAGTTATGTAACAGAAACTGCTACACCATGGCGGTGAAAATCTATAGTAAACTATCAGATAAAATAACAAAAAAATAATAACTTAGAATTAAATAGAACTTCAAACAATTGGCTCTGTGATAGATGCTTTTATTCAATTGATGATTATTTAAATTTTTAAATAGACAAATGATGTATAACTCTATAAATTTACGAGCACTTATTTAAATTATAATTTTTGACATTATTTACAAATCTAATCAATAAATTAATGAACTGTCTTAACTGTGATATAATATAATCTAATAAGTCATTTAATATATTTTATAATGTTCAGTGCCTAATTAAAATTAACGAAGCAAGACTATACATTTTATTATGATTATGATGTATATGTTAAATGACTAAAATGACATTGATGTAATTTCATGATATTATTATGCATGTACTAGAAATATTTGCACGGTTGATGAGTCGAATAAAGTGAGATGTCAGCATTGAGGACGGGGCCCGCTAGGGCCAGTGCCTGCCAGGATTGCGGAATTTGTTCGAAAGAGTCACCGCGGCCCTGGAAAGCAAAGGGCTTTAGAAGGAACACGGATGGGTTTTAGTCAGTAAGAGTCTGACACGCCCTTCCGCTCCACCCAGAGCGGAAGAAGTCATTTGATGATTTCCCATCCTTAAAAAAAAAAAAAAGTACCTATATTCTGGCAAATTAATCAATTTTATTGTATTTGTTTTCATTTCAGAGTTCAGATTTGTAAAGAATGCATTTTTTTCCAATAAAAAGTAATTATACTGATAGAAATAATATTCTCGGAATAAGCTCCACACAAAGCTTCAGTTTTCCACAAAGAGTAACAAACGAATTCGTAAAAAATCATACAATCCTTTGAGAGTACAATACGAACAATACTTTCAGTTTCCGAAGCTTTTTCGACGATAAAACTGTTGTGTATTAGATTTTATTCCATGACACTCAAACTACGAGTGTACACGATGACAGCATCCTTCAGGGACGGAGAAGGGAACAAATGTGCGCTATACATCTAAATCTAACGAATAAATATTATTCAGTGCCAACACACGCATTTCGTTTCCTTTGAGACACGAAAAGGTTGACCTCCCATGATATTTGTGGCAAAAGAGTATAGTAGGTTTACGGTTTTGCGGTCAAATGTGTATATTATTAAATAATTGGGTAAGTATAATTATGACAGTACTTACCCACGATTTTCAGGTTCCGTTCTCTGTGTTCCTAAAATATTTGCTACTAATTAGAAATTTTATGAAACATAGAATAAATAGATATCAATGTAGATACTATTTAAATCTATGGACGTGGATCTGATAGAAAAACAACTTAGAAAAAAGACTAGAATAATAATGGCAAAGGTTGGAACAAAAAGTAATGTCTCCACTAATTAATTAACATTCAAAGGAGATCTTACAAAAGAAGCCACAAGGCTGGCAAAATAGATTAAAAAAATTGCTTGCCCGTTTGCCTTGAAAATGAAAAAGAAATAAAATATTTTTTAATGGCATCCTAATGATGTCCTTAAAATATTAACGGCCAAATAAGTAAAAAGTATGCATTGCATGGTTTCTTAATCTTTAATTTCCTACAATATCGTGTTTCATTTCATAATATTCCTAGATGTATGCCCTTCTATCTGAAAATAGACTTCAATAGAAGAAAACTACTACCTGCATTTTCCTTTTTCTTTCATAAAAAAAACATTCGAAATCGGTCTATTTTCTTTAATAAAAGCATTTCAAATTGAGATCAGTTTTCGAGAGTTGATAGGTCCATTTTTGTGGGCAATATATGGATCTTACATACTTACATGGTAATCGATAAATTTCTAGTCTAGCTGACAATCACGGGCGTGCAATTCAGCACATGTTTTTTTAAAATTGCTGTAAACGACACAATGAAAATGTGTGTCGTTTACAGCAATATAGTACCTACTAGTTCCACTTTAGTTGAAGTATATGAGCAAAGCCGGGCGAGTCTGCAAGGCTAAGACCCCGTCGAATGGGCGCCGCCGCCCGCCGCCGCGGCGCCTCTGCGTCGAGACGCCCCGCCAAACCTACAACTATATATTAAGGGATGACTAAATTGATTTAGGCTATGTTCACACCAATAGTGTACCACCCGCCAACATCCGACGACTCAGTTTCGACTATGGAAGTAATAAAGGCCATCTTAGAAGACTCCTCCAAGATGCCAGCCCCCGCTGGCATAGGGGAAAAACTAATAATTCAGTAGGTAGTAAACAAAAAAATCTCAGCAATATCCGATGGCTCATAGCTAAGTCATCCACACATTCAGACGCCGCCTAGATATGATGTCAGTCAAAGGTTAACATGAGCTTTTAGAGGTCGGTCTATTGATGGGCTGCCGACCATTGAACAACAAGACCCCTCCATGCCTCTGAAAACACACTGGTCCCAGTTAGTCTCTGTTATTCTTAGATCTATGAAATTCGTAACAGGTAGTCAAAGCAGTCGCTCCTCGTAAAATACCGGTATTCAGCTGCATCAGGTTTAACTGGAAGCCGGCCTCAACATAGCTGGGAAAAGACTAGGTAGTTAACAGTCACCTAGCGTCACACGCATGACAATAGGGCCAATTCTAAGAATCTGTTAAGATGTAAGGAAATTACAGGATTTGTTGGCAGATTTTTTATTTTATTTTATTTTTCTTTATTAGGGACAACTTGGCCTTAAGACGTATAATAGAAACCTCCGATAGGCAATAATACTTCGCAAATACTTGCTGAATTGGAGGTACGAAGTCTTGCAGATGTTCCACTTTTGCGGAGTCGGCAAGGTTCAGTTACAACTCTATGGTATACGTCAGATAAATTTTCAATAACGGTCATTGACCCACCTACATTTATTGACATACTTAATTCTGAAAACAAAAATAAAGACATAAAGCTGACCTGAATCGACATCTATTGTGATCCTTTACATTTTCTAGTAATGAAATACGATTCATGATTTACTGTCCATGTACCTACGAAGATATATTAAGGAAAGGGCAATGACATTTATTGCAAATTTATCTGGCGTCGACCATAACACATACAATATACGTTTGGTGTACGCAGCCTTAACTACGTGTTTCATAAGTATGTAATCAGTCTTGAATATAATTGATAGATGTGTATCATGGGCTTGATATTTCACGTTTAGCCAGATTAATTTTGATGAGCAAGCGTTCATTTTAGGTTGTCGGTGAAAAATAAATTAATGTTGTGGTCTCTAAACGATTTGTGTTTTGTTTAACTTGTATGGTACACATAGAAAAGTCATGAACCATAATATGAAAACACAGAAAAATAATGTTTCATACATGGCCATGACTTACAAAATCAAAAAGTTTTAACATAAAAAATTAAATTAAAAAAAGTTGCAGCTAAAAGTTCCTACAGGCCATTTTTCATGGAAAAATCGTTTTGAAGGCCGTTTGTACCAAAAAAAAAACAAAATCAAAAAGTTTTAACATAAAAAATTAAATTAAAAAAAGTTGCAGCTAAAAGTTCCTACAGGCCATTTTTCATGGAAAAATCGTTTTGAAGGCCGTTTGTACCAAAAAAAAAACAAAATCAAAAAGTTTTAACATAAAAAATTAAATTAAAAAAAGTTGCAGCTAAAAGTTCCTACAGGCCATTTTTCATGGAAAAATCGTTTTGAAGGCCGTTTGTATCAAAAAAAAAAAGAACTAAATGGCATCTTGATTATTTTCAACCGAAATGGCCAATATGTTCGTTTTTTTTTTCATATTAATAGCTAAAGAGTTTGCATACGTAATTAAACTTATAAAAATGGTATTAAAATCTTATTCATAAATATTTTGTGAAAAAGTTAAACAATTTTTCCGTAACTTGCTCATCTGTTCTCATTATATAAATATTGAAAGCTATGCGAGCTGGGGAGTCTCATCGTTCTGGCTTTGTATAAATGACAGTCTTTCCAAGCATTTGGCAATATATTCTGGGTATTACAGCTCTTCGCATTTTTTTCAGTCTCCTGCAAGATATATATATTTTAAGAACGAATTCATACTACTTACATAGTATGCTCATTGTTAGAAATTCAAAGAAAGACTCAGGGACGTGAATTTTTTTTTTAATTGACCTATGGTATGAATAGAGTTACCGATCATCAGGCTTAATTTCATCAAACAAAAATTTAAAAACCCCTACAAAAAAAACTGTAAACAGTAAAAACATAATATCTATTGATCCTTTTAGTTTAATATAGATACGAATATTTTGGTCCAAGCGTCATCGCTTCGGGGAAAAATTTGCGGCCCCCCAAGGTGACGAAGCTTGGGCTTAGACCTTTTTTGTGGGGGTTTTTAAAATATTTTGACTGTATGTGCCTGAACTATCTCCTGTGTTGACACGCTTGTTCCACATCTCTCTTGAAAAAAGAACGGTACCAAAATCCTGGAAGCTTGCGATTGTACAACTTGTGCCGAAAAAGGGCGACCGTGCAGCATTGTCGACCGATTGCTCATTACCGACCGATTGCCATTACCTCCATTCTGTGTAAGGTTATAGAAAGGGTACTGAACAGTAAGTTGCCTTGAAGGCAGTGATCTCCTCAGTGACCGTCTATGGCAATATATAATATGGCTTTCGCCGGGGACGGTCAACTGGCGATCTTCTTGTGTATGTCACGCACTGCTGGAGCTCATCTCAAATAAAAACTTAAAAAATGCTTTTCATACTTTATTTACCTACTAAGGTACCTACTACTAGAAACCGTATCATCTACACTGACCTAAACGGCACTATCAAAAAACCTACCAACTACCAACGGAATCTCTCACGGCACCAATGTATGTATTCATTAATTTCTCTTTTCTGCCAAATCATCAGACCCTTATTACAATCCATTTATAACCTATTCATTGAGATAATTTAAATGAACTCAAACACAAAAAAAGTCTGCTATAAGTAAGTGAGGAGTTGGGTATCCTGCAGATCCCAGATCATGCTGCAGCATCAGGTCATGGTTTCCAATCTACTTATAATCTGTTAATTGAAACCATTTCAGTGTTCAAACACACGATACCTCTGCTGTCATGAAGTGAGGAGTCGGGTATTCTGCAGACTTCAGGTCATGTTGTAGCATCAGGCCAATGTTACCACCATCAACGAACTAGCAAAATAGCAAATTTCGAATTGTACAATTAAATACTAGTTTTTCTATTGGTATAAATAAGGTAGTGTGTTTTCTACGGTTGTCGCCATGATGTTCATAAGTACCTACGCAGTCAGAGATTAAAATAGGTGGGTATCATAAAAAATTGTGACCCGGAAAAACGGTTCGGAGGTTATGAGAAATCCGGTCCTTTGAGAGCCTTACTTGGGGCAAGAACTTCCACACAAAAGGCCTTTGATTGTAATCTAAAATAGAACGACATACCAAACGGAGACCATATATGGCGGCCCTTCAGGGATACGATGCGGATCAGTCCCTAAGGTGATCAATGGTTTGGCTTGGAAATTGTATGAAAAAATCAAATCAAACTTACCAGCGAAACTACAGCAAGTATAAAGTTACTTGCCATAAATAAATAGCATAAACAAGTTTTGTTTAAACGGCGTTAGCAAACATTAAAAAATAACAAAACAATTACCTGCTAGTATAATTCCCTGTTGCTAAAATCAGTTTAAACAAAAGGTAAAACTAATTATTATTAGTGATTGCAGATCGGCAATTTATTTATAATTAGAAGGATAATTTTACTGTTCAAATGTAAAACCAAAAACCCCCAGATAGGTGAATAGGTACTTGTAAGTATAGCGGCGGTATTATAAGTATAGCTGTTGTGCAATAAGGTAGGCCTACTGCTTACAGTACAATCACAAAAACTTAATTCATATGACATTATGAATGGTACAGAAAAATAAAAAGAACCTTAAAAAGGCGAGTCCGACTCGCAGTTGACCGGTTTTTTTAAATTACGATTGAAAATATGACTAGGTGAAACAACGACCACTTGTGACAATGGTGTTTATTTATTTATATTTATTAAACATTTATTTATTAAACAAATAAACGCCAAAGCCACAAGTAACCTGCTATTCGATTCTGTAATACATCTCCATGCAATCGAGATGGAATGAGTTCACTTCAAGCCCATACCACCTTAGTTTTCACGAGGTGCGGTTTACAGAACAGTACGGCAGCGCCATCTTTACCATTTTGCACAAAACTTTCCGCTTAGCTGGCTAAAATAAAATTGCACTTCGTATCCTGTTAGACTAGTAAAATTAATAATGATATCGAAAATAGAAACAGGGAATCCGCGTCTGGTAAAATGCAATAATATGCATG
This sequence comes from Mamestra configurata, assembly GCA_002192655.3. Classification (NCBI taxonomy): domain Eukaryota; kingdom Metazoa; phylum Arthropoda; class Insecta; order Lepidoptera; family Noctuidae; genus Mamestra; species Mamestra configurata. The sequence continues at coordinate 587,661 of NDFZ01005405.1, forward strand.
TTAGCTATTGTTGATTTCCTTTTGCTTTTGTTATGTTTTTTCCGTAACATAGTAGGTAGACCAAGTAATATTATCCATGGGATAACCCGATGTATATTTGCCGTAAAGGGCATATAACTTCATAAGTATTAGTATATTGACATTTGCAGCACTGGAATACCATATAACAGGAACCTCGACCTTGTTTACTTACATTTTTGAAGCAAAGCATAATTAATTAGTTTATTGCGAAGAATGAACTTATTTTCATTATTTTTAATACATAAATAAGTGAACGTCCCAAAATCTTTACTTTCCAAATAAACATATATAAAACATCTAAACTAGATAATATTATAAAGAAGAAAGATTTGTTTGTTTGTTTGTTACGATTTAACTCAAAAACTGACCGATTTTAAAAAATATTTCACCGTTAGAAAGCTACTTCTTCACCGAGTAACATAGGCATTTATATCCAGAAATAATTAGGGATCCCTACTAAAACTTGAATAACGTAACCCAAGGTGAAAATATATTTTTAAACCGACTTCAAAAAAAAGGAGGAGTTTCTTAACCTTAACGGTTCGATATATTTTTCAGATCTTTAGTTTTATTATAATCAAGTGTTAAGAGCCACTTAGAAACAGTGGTCTTACATCCACTTCGGCACAAGGTAGCAATGTCGCACTTTATTGTATAGATGATTTGACAGAATACTATAGTGGCGTTGAGCAAGTTTTGTTCTTCATCCGTGGGTAGGACGTACAATGTAGTATCTGCGTTTTTTGGTAGCATTTGGCTCATTATCACTGAAGGATGTTTACGTACAATAGTGCAGAGGACAAAGAGCTGTCTCACCGTGAGAACTTCCCACTCGGTATAGAGTGTCGTTGTGGGGTACCTAAAAGGTTTAGGGTTCATAACTTTAAGGACAGCTCTTTTTGCTCTCTCCAGAGGCAGAAGGGATGTTTTGGGTGCCCCACCCCACACTGCGATGCAATAGTTTACTATGGATTGGCACAAGGCATAATAAACGGGTTTAATAGTCTCGTAGTCCGTAGAGCGCCTTAGTTTCAAGATGTTCAAGATGAGGCTTCCAGCTCAAAGAACCATCAATATACACTCCGAGATATTTAACAGACTCAGACCTTGTAAGTTTTGGAGAGCCACATTATGAGCAAAGTATGAAAAAAACAAGTATGAGCTCTAAGCACCATTGTATCTGGTGGAGGGAGGTTAGTATTTTTTAAAGAGAAAGGTAAGGTCACGTTTTGTTTAGGTTTAATGTTAAGATATTGTTCGACAGCCACTCCATCACAGAAGCAAGAGCGTGTTCCGCGTATTTTACTGTTTCAGACCAGTTACAACCATGAAGAAGTAAGGCCGTATCATCTGATTAAGTAAACATGGAATAGTTTGTTAGAGACATCTTGCATCGGCTATTGATATAAATTAGAAATAAAGTTGGGCCCAAAATTGAACCCTGAGGAACGCCAAAAGTCAATGATTCCGTGTCACTTATTACGTCATTATTTTTTTACATACTAGGTTCTATCACACAGGTTATCCTGAAATATTTCAAGTGTACGTATGTCTACGAATGCCCATAGTTTCTACCTTGGATAAGAGATGAGGAACAGACATAGTGTCAAAGGCTTTTGAAAGATCCAAGAAGATAGCCAGACATTTCATATTATTATCTAATTTTGTCACTACATGATCTACCAAAGCAGCAACCGCATCTTAAGTTGACCTGCCACTTCTAAATGCATACTGGTTATTGCTTAGGATTTTGTACGACTCAAGGAAATTTACCAATCGATTATTAAGAATCTTTTCCAGTATCTTCGAAATGGCAGGTAGGACTGAGATAGGTCTATAATTATTTACAATGTGTCTGTCCCCATTCTTGAAGATTGGATGGACAACAGCCGTTTTAAAAACCTTAGGGAAACAGCCCGTGGATATAGAGCGATTGCAGATATGAGTAATGGCGGTGACAAGCGCGGGCAGACAGGATTTTAACAGTCTTGATGATATGCCGTCCCAGCCTACCGCAGCATCTGTTCGTAACCCGACAATATGATTTGTGACCTCAACTTCATCTGTGGGTAAAAGTACCAACGAGTTACAAGGTACCGGATCGATAGAACACTCAGAGGTGTTGGTAGACGACAATTTGTAAGCCAAGTTCTTGCTAACGTTGGCAAAAAACTCGTTGACTATATTGACTGAAGTCTTTTCATCAGAGGAAATAGTTAATAGTTTATTAGAGGAATGATCGTTGCGACTAGTCCCGGTAATATCTTTAATGACCTTCCATGTTGTTTTTGTTTTTCGCCTTTTGAAATTCTTCGCTTTCATGAGCATTTTTAAGGTTTTTGAGGACCTTATAACAAAAGTAACGATATCGTTTGTATGGGACTTTGAGGATGTAGTTTTCAGGGTCTTTCGCGTACGGGCCATGCTATCTCTATTTCGGATACATCTGAGCAGCCCATAGGTAATCCAAGGTTTCCGGTCCTGCGTTTCGAAGCCGTGTACACCGATTTAGAGTGCTTGACAATGATGGAGCTAATGATGGATACCAGAGACTCAGCGGCATTGTTCGCATCTTGCATGTTCATTATTTCACTAAAATCCATTGATGATATATCGGCAATTACCGCTGGATAGTCAACAACTGTGCGGTTAAATTTAGAGGTAGGTAGTGACATTACATGTTGAATGTTTGCCTATGATCAATAATGTGTGTTTCGAAAACTAGAGTCGCAGTTTTATGATTAGATCTTAACATTACGAGGTCAATGCGAGAGTTAACACGGGCTGGGAAAGGAGGTGTCGGTAGGAGGCCATTTGAAGCAATAAGGTTTAGGTACTGATTAGCTTGTTGGGTCAGAGCATTCGGATTAATATCTATATTAATATGGGTGATATTAATAATAATCACTATATTTTAAATGGGCTGACATTTGAGTAAGAGTAGTGTCTAATCCACCAATAAAATTTTCATGATTTCGTATGGAGGGAGAAAGAAGAAAGAAAGAAGAAAGTTACAGACTAAACAGCTAGCATCAGACATAGAAGGTTCCGTAGCGTTATGAGATAATTCTGATTTCACATAAATTATAATATCATCGTTTTGGTTTCTAAGTTTACTCGTGTGATAAGAAACATAGCCCTCCAGGGTTGGAACTGTTGACACCCTTAACCAACACTTCGATAAAATTAAAACATCATATGATTTTTTTATACTGACAAGAAATATTCGAAAACTATCAAAATTACAATTCACACTGCGTATTTTTAGGTGTATTATATTCAACGACTTGACACTGTTAAGACGACTTGAAACTGTTAATGAATCTGCTGCAGAACTCAGGTTGGAAAAAATAGAGGCAACAGATACCATGAAATTCTTAGGACTATGGATTGACAAAAATATGCCATGGAAAACGCAAATTGATACGGTGTGTGAAAAACTAAATAAATTTTCCTACGCTTTATACAGACTATCTAAGATTGTAAATCAAGCAGCAGTACTAACCGCCTATAATGCCTACGTAACGTCTACGCTTAGATATGGACTAATCTATTGGGGAAATGCTACAGCCAGGGAACTAATTGGCTTTTAGGGCGCAAAAAAAATGTCTTAGAGCTGTTTGTGGCATACGTGCCCCAGATAGCTGTATGCCATATTTTACAAGCTTAAGTTTTTAACCTTTCCTGCCCTCTACATCTATGAGGTCGCTATATTCGTAAAACCAGGGAAAAGTTTCATAACCTGCACTCCCGTCATCACATGCCGACAAAATAGCAAATTATATGCCCTCAAAAACAACCCTACTTAAAAGTTTAGCCCTACTTTAGTTTTTTGGGATGTCTTCACGAATTTATAATAAGCTTCCTAAGCAAATAAGAGAAATAGAAAACATTAAATTATTTAAGATACAAAAAATTACTTCTTGGTAAGCAGACCATATTATACAGTACCTACATGAATTTTCGTCCGACAGATTCATGATGGCTTAGTGCAAAACTGTTTTTATGTTTTGATGCAAAATAAAGCTTTATTGCAATTGACATATCTATTTGAATTTATATAATTGTAAACTATTGTATGTCTTACATGGTAGAGCAGTGCAAACGCACACCAATTAACCTTATAACAACACTGTAACCACTGTCTCACAATAAAGATCTTTGACTTTGACTTTGATTATTACTTAAAAAAAAGTCCGGGAGGCTATATGTCTAACTTTTATGGTTAAGTCACAATGACCGCTTTTTGTTAAAATTATTCAATCAAAGCCCAGTTGGAAAGAAAAAGTGATGATTTTTTATCAAGAAGATTTGATAATTAAGGTTGATTATATACATGTAAATAACATTTTAAATTATTCTAATCGGACCTTTCGTTAAAAAGTTACGACGTATATAAAAATTCTCCAAGTAGTTGAAGCACGGCATTAATGATTTGGATATACAATAAGAATAAAAAATATTTGGATTTTTCAAAAATAAACCCCTTAAGGGGCGAAAAGGGGTGATGAAGTTTTTAGGGGAGGACATTATTGCTTATTTCAATTTACGTGGAAATTGGAATGAACAAACTAAAAGTAGGATATTTGATACAGACCTATTAATTTTTACATAATCAACCCCTGACGGAGTGAATAGTAGGTTGATCCTGAGACCGTTGAATGGATATCGTAGTGCTTAATTTTCCAAAACTTACCTTTAGAAAGGGTTACAGCATTGAAGTTTGTGGAGAACCTACTAAATCCGCGCGGACGAAGTCGCGGGCGAAGTGCTATATCTAATATATCTATCTTTGTAAATTAGTAGCGGACATTAAAAATAACAACCACACATTACAAACAATGTTCTTATCAGTTAAAACCTTCTTTTTTTAATTTTATATGATGTCGAATAAGTACAGAAAATCAGGCAGTTATGACTAACGTATTACTAGATGTTTATGGCTACTATATGTTTGCTTTTCCTGTAACTATAAAGAACAATTCTGAGTCGCAGTAGGCACTCAAGTCGGGGACTTAAGTAAGATCCCAGAAACAGAGATAGGCTCGACCTAATAGGTGCGCTTATCGCATGACATTTCATGAAGTATTCGGTGAAGAAAATGGCGCGACCATAATTCGCCGAAAGGCTTGTGGCAAAACGACTTACGTGCCTATACATAGTAATTTCCGCCTGGGGGAAGTACCGCCAAAATGACATAAGTACTGATTGTTAGTGGCTCTTTTTTTGTGAACTCTCGAAGTAATGAAATATATAAGCAGTTGGAAATGATGGCTATATAGCACGAACAAAATGGCATAGTCGTAGTGTCCCTTCCTAATCTAAATATTACACAGTTTTCAAATGAACGCTGTTACTTTGTAGGTGTGTATTATTTTTATACCACAGAAAAAAAACACACAAATTTATCCTGAAAAAGCCATGACACCTATGTATTTTAGTCGGTTTTGCGGAAAGCTTCACGACTCCTCACCTTGAATATCCCGGGGCGTGATAACCTTCACCGTATCTGACCCAATTCGAGTAAATTGGTTTTCGCGAGATGAGATTATTATCCAAGCACTGTGCTATTTGGTAACATATTATCCAATTATTATGTAGATATCGCAAAATTAATCAATGTTGATCTGAGATTTTCAGCTTCATATCTATGCTTGCCACGTAAGTTGCTGTAACGCACTTTGTGTTTTTCTTAACAGTTTCTAGTTTAAAGTGTTAAACTAGACACTTTTGTTGTACTTAAGTACAGGATAATACACTTATTATCCTGTGCCTAAGTACCACAATTTTGTGGGTTTCAACAACTGACGTGGGAGGCGTCGATATATCAATTCCAGTCAATATTGAACCTGTGTCGCTTTACTATCTAATTCTCAATAATAAGCAGATCTGCAATAACCCGAGTACGTAAACAAACGTCATTAAATAAAACGTCATACGAACCACAGTAGATAAATATACAGTAAAACATCTTCATACAAACGTGCCGCTCTCGGTTTGAATGTGTGCGTGCGCGCCGCGCGCCATGTCGGCACGCGATTTCACGCACACGCTAGCATAATATATGGGGAAATAAGGTGGCGGCAGTGCGGGCTGTGCAGCGCGACTGTGAGCACGCGCGTACGCTACATGACCGCTTGCGTTCGTCAACTCTCGCCGGCGCGGGCGGCGGACACTTGTCGTAAATTACGAGTATCATGACTTCAAAAAGAGGAAAAAAATATTGTAGTGTTTTCGGGTGCCTCAATAATGATTTCGCAAACCCGGACTTATCATTCTTCATACTTCCTACTCAACCAGAAATGTAAGTACCTACTTATACTTAAATATTATTAGAAAATATGGTATTGTATTGTTTATTTCACAGTTTATTTGCTTTATTAAGAGCGTAGCCGAGTCGCATTTTTCTGAATACTATGTTTAGAGCTAAAGTTTATTTTAAGAAGTCTAGTTTTACTATAAAATAGAGGATTGAGTACGAAACATCGTTTTGGTAAACATATTTTTCGCGTAGGTATAGTTGTAATAAGGACAATTTCACAATAATTAATAAATAATAATAAAGCGTTCCGGACGTGCAGAAACAGGAGAAAAATTTTCTCGGTATCAAATTTGTAACTTAGTATAATAAATGTTATGTGAATAAAAGCTTTTTATTTTTACTAAATTTATAAATTGGTAAAATATTCAATCATAATATGCTTTTTATTTTATAAATTTAGATCAAGTGCTGCTTGTTCGAAAATATTAACTAAAAGTAAAAGTGACAACCCTGGGTATCAACGCAAGAGTAGGCTAATAACTCGGCGGGCGGCCTTAGATAACCTACTGTATATTTATCTACTGTGTACGAACCGACGCATACAATAATGCGCTAATCATACAAATATTGTAATGCTTCTCATATCTATGGCCTATGGCTACTAATAGATATTAACTGTACCTGCGTCGTCACCGCGTCGTGACGTTGGTAGATTTATCAACACAAATCTTAGAAACGTGGGTTTTTCAAGGCTTACCCGGAACAAATATCGGTAAGCTATACAAACAAATATTTACTTAGTAAGGGGACGGCCAGGGCACCGCCAACGAGCAAGAATTTGCCACCGCTTAACTTAACCTTAGCCACAGTGACTTAGGTCCGTTAGTCCGTACAATTTTGCAGAGAGCTATATAAGTTCAATTAACAGAGACGTGATCAATCAACATAAAACAAGTAACAGGAATACAAAAGCAATAGGTTTAACTATTCTAAATATGTGTGTAAGCACTTTATCGATCAAAGAAGAAATGTTTGCCGTACTATCTGTATTTGTTATTCGTTGCGTAAAGAATCAATTGACCCCCAAACTCACAAGATTCAACGAATCTGGAAATTTTCTATAAGGTTTTCTAAAGAGGTTTCACTTGGCAATTTTTTATAACTAAATACAAAAATATTTTTACTTTATTAAGTGCGCGAAAATTTTATAAAAATCACGACAAAAATCTGGCGGGGTTTTGAGGCAGCAAGATTTGTTACCCATTCTTATTCAATTGCGAATTCTAAAAAACATAATTATGAAATAATAGTCTGCTAATTTACGCTTGATAAAAAAACCATTAAACCCACGTAGGTACCTACCTACATTTAATGCATTTGATAGCACGCCTACCTTTTATCTTTAAAAAATAAGTGATTCCCATCTTTTATTTCAACAGCATAGCATCCTTTAACTAGAGAGCACTCCGGGAGGCGAAAAGCGTCTGTAATTTAATTCCGCCGCCACTTAAGAGGGGAAAACTCTCACCTCGAAGGGCCGCGTTTTTAAGGTTTCCTAGCAACAGAGGTTAATTCACTAACCGTAATTTAAAAATTATACAATGATTTTGGGTAGAGGAGGAAAGGGAAGGAATCTCATCTACAACCTTTTGTAAAACAAAAAGCGCCATGTCCGACTGTTCGTTCATTTCCTTTATTCCATTAGAAAGCTTTTATTTTGTGTCGTTGGATAGGTGTTTCAAAATATTGAGGTGTGTGAAGACCATTTTTTTCGATCCACGTATTCGTTTGCGGGATTAAGCTTTAGCAACTCAACCGTCCCTCGGTCGTAAAGTCCTATTTATAAAAATAGTAAACAATTCTTTAGTAGAGTGAAAGTTCTTAGTCAATCAATATACAACGTGTAACCGAATAAACTTAGTTCCTGAAAAGGGGTCATTGTACTCATCCTTATGAACAACTTTTAGTATGGGACAAAACCCGAAAACACGAAAAAAAAATTACATAGATTTCCCGGAATTCCTTCGGAAACGGGACGGGTTATGCGCGTACGAAGTCGCAAGCTTTTGCTTAGCTTTTACTGGCTTTTTCCAGTGCAATATAAAAAAGAAACTCATGAAGTTTATCGGGATAACTTCTTATTAGCCGATATTTTGACGTTGCAAGTGGTGTGACTAGATAGACACTCATCGTATTTTACAGCATTATTAGTTTGCGAACTAGCCCGCTGCTGGACTATAGCAATAATTCATGTTCATCATACCAGGAACTTATACCCATATAATGTACCTCCCACTGGCTAATATTTCGGAGAAATAACGGAAAACGTCCTTGGAATATAGCCAATATGGCCTTAGCCAAGGACTTTATTAGATTCCGCTCTTTATTAGTTTCTGAGAAGGTTTTCCTTCAAGAATTAATAAACCTCTATACAAGTATTTAGTCGATAAAAAGCTGAGAACTCCCATACAATCAATTCCCATACAAAAGTAGGTATTTCCCTTTACTTTATAATAAGAAGAAACACCTCTTGATATTTTTTTTTTCAATGTGTTCATGCATCGCTTTGAAATCACTTCACCAGACAAGTACTCCATCAGGAACGAACCTTTTTATTATTTTTATGGTCTCACCGGAAAGTTGCAGACTCCGTAAGATTGTAATAAATCTTTTTTAGATCATAATTTCTCGATAAAAATCGTTTTTTATACCATAAATCCCATCCAAATTCAATAGTTTCCAATATATCCGAATCTTATAAAAAGGCTCGCGATATTTTACAATATGCAAATAGTACGGGTCAGGTAGGTACCCATTAGCTATATATGCTTACAGTTGGCTACGGCCGGGCTACGCCGCCTACGCCGTAAAAAAGAGCACTCACTAAAGTGCTCTTCTCAGAATCCTGCTCGAACAAGAAAGCTTTGAGTTCAATCCTCTTAGGGCGATTTTTTTATCTGCAGCTAACTCGAAAACCAATTTTGTTTAAATTTTTTTTGAGTTAACTATGGATACGGATATGATAATATGTTCGTTAAATGCGTTTTTCGATCAATTGTTAACTAGTTTTATACTAATTATTTTTAGGGTTCCGAACTTCTATATGGAAAAACTGAACTCTTATAGGATCGATCAGTTATCTGTCCATCCGTCTGTCACAGTCGACTTTCTCCGAAACTTCTGACTGATTCAGTTTAAATCTGTACACATATAATTTTCTGTGATCCAAACACGGTCGGACGTGTAACGAAAATAAATTCATTTTGAAAATAGGGTCACTTTTTGGGAGGACAAATAGAAAACTTAAAAAAAAAAACAACTTGATCGTGTGACATATCAAATGAAAGGGTATTGTGACGGTTTCAAATATTTATTTCATAATTTTAGAATGGTTCTGAAGTTATTCAAGAAATTATCTCCCTTCCCTTTCTCTATCTACTACTACTACTAGGTATAGTATTTAAACGTTTATGTCGTCATTTATGAAAACGGAGTCTGGAAAAAAATAGTTTATTTACAATATATAAATAAACTTTTAGAAAAATAGGCTGATTTTTTATTCCAACGGGGAGTTATTCTTTCAAGTGTCTGGACACTACCATAATTTATTCAAATTTTTAAATTAATATTTGTTGCTAAAAATAAAATATTGTATGTGGTACACTGTCTTTAGCAGCAGAGTGCCCATACCGTAACGGCCGCGCAGAGCCCTATTTTCGGTGTTAAATTAAAATTTTAAATAATATGTTGAGTATATATAGTTGTATAGTTTTTGAGTTATTAACGAAAAACTGAATGTCATCCCCTTTTCATTTTAATTTGTAAATTAAATAACAATTGCATTTGTTTGTGCTAACATATCTTCGAGGTGCATTTTTCTAGACGTCATTCCGAATCATATGAGTCGATCATATTTTTAAGAGCTTTATCAAAAATTAACACCGCCCGTTGTAAACTTTTTTTGTATGTTTTATTGTCCTGTAATCCAATAAAGTATATAATAAATAATAATAAATAACACGTTTTCAAACTTGTTGACACATAAAATGTTACAAAAATGAGATTCGTTCGGAACCCTTTGCATGCGACTCCGTCTCGCACTTGGCCGGTTTTTGGACCATTGATCAAGCTAAATATTGATCGAACACACATTAACGAAATTAAGGTGCCATGATTTTTATCTGTTGGTTAATACGGACCAAAAAACTCGCCCACAACGATAACTCTTTGTGCTCTATTCGTGAAAATATTAATTACATTAAATGGTTGGTTATTTTGCTGTCGACCGGGTTGTTGCCGTGGCTTTAACCTTCGCGCAAGTTCAACAAATACGTTGAAGCAATTAAAGTTATCGCAATCAGATGAATGGTATGGTAGCGCATAAAATTTGAACAAACAAGCATTGATTCTGTATATAAGTATTTGAGAGATGTACCTACGTTCAATACAAGTAGCAAAGCTCAATTAATATCGAATGTCAGGTTTACGAGTAGTATTTAAAATGTAGAATAATAATAAATAATTGTTTATTCGCTTGAGAAATTTATTTGTGCGTATTTCTTAATATTATTCACATTATACATTAGTAAGCCCAGTGAGTGTGTGCGTTGTCTGTCAGTTAATACAAATTATAAAAGGTTCTACCTACACGAACTCTACAGAGTCATTACATTAATGTAATTACTCTGAAGAGTTTAGTGTAAAATTTAAACTTTGATACGCCATTTTTACTTACGAATCAATAATTGAAAGGACCGTGATTACAATATTGAAATTCAAAACCAATCTCGACATCCATACTGGGATATTTATGTTTACATACAATTGATACAGGAATGCAGACTTGGTTTGCATTCGATCACATTGAGACAACTCCGATTACAACAAAAAGCAACATTAAGTAGGTACTCCTATGAGAAGTGGATCATATTTGTAAAAACAAAGGTTTAATATTATTTCGCAAGATGTATTAAACAGGGTGATGGGTAATTGAGTGCGTTCCTTCAAATGGAATGTTCTAGAGATAATTTGCAATGATTTTGACCTTATACTTGATTTTGTAACTGGTATATTTACGAATAAATCCTTCGAATAGTAATTTACTAAGAAAATACACTTTACTTTGGAAATTCTACGTCGTAGAGTTCAAGCTATGAAAACAACAGTTTGATTACTCTAAAACAACCCAATTTGGCGCCAAAGTTACCGGGGTCTAAATCTTTAACATTCGCTCAAGAACATACCATTTCAAGAAACGAACTCAAATTATCAATCACCCTAGGACATTATAAAAATGACTGCGCCAGTTTAAAAAATGCCCAATATGAGAGGGCAGTGTGTTAAAAACTATTGAAAAAACAAATCGTCCGGGCATTATTTATAATGCTTAACACCTATGAGGCAGAGTAATTAAAACCAGGTTATAATACTGTTATTTTTATTTACTTAATTTCTGAAACACGTAGAATTAACATTTGAAAACAAATAAATTCTTTCCTTTCATAGGTACTCTGCTGACCTATGATAATAAAAAACCTTAAATTAACTGGACTTTATCATATCAATAGTCAGACTTATAATCGTTAGACCGTTCATAGAATAGGGTAACTGTATGACGGAAATATATGAAATACTAGCTTCTGCCAGCTGCTTCGCCCGCGTGATAGTCGAAAATTATCCCTAGGGAATGTTCCCTAGGGATATTTTTTTAAATAGCTCATAGGCTTTTCATCTCGGGAGTATGTACTCCCGAGATGAAAAGCCTACGTGCTATTTTAGACTGTAAGCCAAATTTCATCTAGATCCGTTCAGCCGTTCTGACGTGATTGTGTAACAAACATCCAAACTTTTGCATATTATTGGGGATTCTGAATTCAAACAACAAACAATAACATTCAAACCTCGACGACTATTTCTGTCTGCAGGGCTTAAAGGAAGCTAACGTGAATATCTATAACAGAAGCTAACTTCGCTCACTTCGCTCGCTCATTCTAGCAGCTCCCGTCATACCATTCGAATCTAACTTATGCGTGTCGGGGTGTCCTAAGCTCCTTGTGCCCTATTTTCCGATTCTTGGCTAGGCAAATCATTAAACGATATTGAAGCAAGTCATTTGCCTAGCTGTTAAATTATAACTAAATGCCGGGATGTCACTTCGACCGCTGATTTGATGGCGCCGTTCTCCCCGCACCCCGTGCAATGTACCTACCTATGTATTATCAGATAGCCCGAAAACAACATGGCAATATTCATAATGTCTAGAAATGTGATAAATAAGAAAGTTCAAATTATAATTATTTAATTCATTTTGCCAAACAAGTATTTATATTGCTTCTTTCTTTAATAAAAGCGGTGCGGTTTTTGTTTTTATGCTCACACCATAAATTCTTATTAAAAGTATATACGTTAGAATTAATTGCCTTTCTGGTGACATTTTTTTGTTTGTTTTTATTAGCTGTAAGTTCTCCACAACTTTCCGTGGGTGTCGTAAGAGGCGACTTAAGGACTCGCCAGAGAATCGGCAGCAGCATGCTCTGTGCATTGCAGAACAGCTACACTGCGATTGCCAACACGCCTGCCAAACGTGGCGATTATGGCAACCTTCCCTCCCTACCCACCCTTTGGGGGAGGCTTATGATCAACAGTGGACGTCTTTCGGCTGATATGATGATGATGAAGTTCTCCTTATTTTACTAAAATAAATAAATAATTATTTTCTTTGCGCTAAGTAGCTACTTACATGACATTAGGTACATAATGCTGGGGCATTACAAAAACTGCCCCAATTTATTACTTGAGTACGTGTTTTCACTGTTGTCAAACATGGAATTTTATGATATCGATACCGCTAAGAAAATCCTGCTCTTATTTTCACCCACACTGGTCTTCGAGAGGACGAATAAGAAAAAAAAAGCAATAAATTATTCCTATGTTTTTTACTTTCTGTTATGCAATAAACCCAATTAGGAATGCATGACCGAAATATTTTCAATGCACCGATATTTAAATTAAATGTGCGATTAGTAATTTCACGTTAATTAGAAACAATGCACCAAATTACACGTATTTGTTTTAATTACTAATTAAAAGGAATGGTTCAGTATTCTGAATAGAATTAGCAAAAAGTATTTTAATCGATACCTGCCTAAAATGAGAAAAATGAGCTTAATAATATGATGGAAACTACAGCAAATTATAAAAATTTAGCAACGCTTCTCATTTATCTTTTCAAACACATTCATTCATTTTCATTTCAGTCATCAGTTAAAATTCGGCCTATTGTTTAAACCTCGTGTTAGCAACTAACTCGGAATTAAAAAATAACCCTGGTTTGTGCCGCGAATTGAAGGCCCACATGGCCTTCAATTCATAAAAAAAATCTAACCCATGTGATGATGTGATTGGTTTAAATATTGTTTGGCAAATTCTACATTCAAAATATGTTTTTAAAAAATCATAAAGGGTAGGTATGTAGATTCTGCCTATCCGTATTCAAAGTAATCATGTGCTTAATTAATATCCAGCTACTGTTGGTAGCTAATTAGACAGTTGGTCAAAGGTAGAAACGTTATTGAGACCGGCCGTAAGGCAGTTACTGTTACTAGGCATGTGTATTTACACAGTGCAACTATGTGCTACTACCAGATTACGTAACAGTACCTAGTCGTAAAACGAAGGTTCTAAGATAAAGTTCGGCTGAGAAATTGAATGAACGTCAGCAGTCACTAGGCAGTTGGTCTTCATCGTACGATTTGTAACGGTCAGCGAATACAGTGGCGGAGGGTCTCCGGCCAGGTAGTCGCACGTGCACGCCCCGGGGAGTCCTTACACAAAATATGCACACCTTGATTGACGTGTGAGGCTACAAAAAGTTTGCTTAGATTCTTGGAAGAACTGTTTATATGTATTTGTGGTTTAAGAAAATATTTGCGTGAATATTTATTAGATGGTGTTTATGTTTGGTTTCCACTATTTACTTGCGAGCGACCGGGTGGCCGGGACGGCACGGCACCCGGCCGGCTGTGGGCCGGGACGGCGCGCGCCAGCGGCAGCGCATGCGCCCCTGC
>NDFZ01005405.1:602855-714528 GCA_002192655.3 Mamestra configurata
CCTGCCGGCCGCGCGCTCGCCGGCCGCCACATGCACGCTGCAGTCGCGGCCACGCGCGCCGCACACCACACGCACCCATGCATAATACAATTTACTAAAATAAACACAACATTCATCTAATAAAATTACGACTCCCGGCCGAAACTTTAGAACAAATATTCATTAACTATTTTAAACATTAATTTACTAAAGTGCATAATAACATTAGCTGTAAAAATGTGCAAAAATGTTGCCATGGTGCCCATGAAGAAGACCGTGGACTCAGGTGAGTTTGATAAGAGTTTTCACTTCGATTTTCGCATCGCTATCGCTTCGTACATCGATATCGTTTTATCCTTTTCTTTAATTAGGAATATAACCATTTTAGGACTGTTTTAGTTATTAGCCAGTAAATAATTATCGTGTGTGGTAGTTTCGTTTGTTTTGTAAAGTTTAGTGGCATTCAGGCAGATACCTCGGTTTTTTCTTTCCAATATTTTCGTATTGTTGTTTATTTGTAATTTAATTTGTGATAGCAAAGAAGGTTTTTATTACTTATCTAAAAATGTTGATAATCAGGACAACATTAAGATTCTGTGTAACAGTTTTAATGCGCGTTCACATTTTATTTCAGTTAACATGTAAGTGATCTTGAGTTTCATTCAATAATTATTTTAAGTTGTGTTAAATAACGTTTTGTCCTTCGAGTTCATGATAAATTTAAAATTTCATCATTATAGGTCAACGGATAGTTTCGCGGGCCAGCCAATTGTCTTAAATTAGGAAGCCATTTGTTCGTATTAAGTGTCATGTGCGACTATTAATCGTCACGTCGATAGTTGAGAGGCGCTCGCATTGATCCGCCGTGATTGTCGTTGGAGAAGAGCGGCGCGGAACAAGCACTTATCGGTCGAATTAATTCCAATGGAGATCGTGTGAGGACGGTGTTATTGGCAACATCTCGCGCTCGCTAGGCCGGGCGCGCGGCGAGCGCCGCAGTGCTCGCCCGCCAGCCCGTACATGCGCACACCGCACGTATCGATGCACTGCTTCCTTTTAAAAACATCGCGATATACGAATCGTATACATTCTCCATCGTTCAAAAACATCGTAATGCGAACTTCTTGTAAACGTCTCTAATAGTGTGGTATTTTGATACGCGACGTCGCGTCGTAACTGTTACTGAGACGTGAGTCCTAAGCATTTGCAGAAAGATGAAGTTGCCGAAATTGGATCTATGTGAGTCTAAATTACGACTTGTAATACCTACACTAGAATACATTTGTGTACTTTATGTCAATATATTTTGTGATTCATGCACGTGTAGGTAATGTAATTGCACTTTTACGCAGTATTCGAATGGACAAGAATAATAAAATATTTTATGAACATACACAACTATCTACCGTCATGTCAGCAGTATCTACTTGTACATGATTTGTTTTTTTATTTTCAATGGCCGTTTTATGGCTATCTTTTCAGTTCCTGTAAGCGTGAGGAAAAACTGAAACGGTTATAACAAGCATTGTTATCGTTTTGTCGTAAACCGCAACATTCTGGTTAAAACGTTCTGATAATGTTAACAACAGGTGATGCAAGGTTAACGGAGGCGACAGTAACATCCATGTCTAAAATCTTGGCGACATTAGAACAATGTGTAGTGGCATCAATGCCGCCACATGAAAAACTAAGAAACGAAATTTGAATGGCAACAAAAAGAATCGCAACGCCATCTATCTTGTTAGTGATGAACTACCAACGAAATCTTGCATCGCGCAAGCAAAGTTCTCCTTGCGATTTGAACATATTTAACAGTCCGAATATCAACTATCAGGCAGGGCCACCAGACACAACAACCGTCTGGTCGGAGGATCCTCCCTTTTCAATGGAGGTGTTCGGGACCTACTTTGTGTACCGCATACATAAATGCGCTGCCACAAGACACTGCCTGGCACAGGTTCTTTGTTGGACGTCGTAAGTACTTATCTAAGACGTTTCACAGAATTGAATCTTCCCACAAAACTTTTCTCAAGAAAAATACCCACAGCAATGAGTGAAATAGAAAAATTACAGGTCATTTCGACATTAGCTGATTATCTTATCTCATTGCTCCTGCGCACAGATCACAGTTAGGTAGGTATCCGTATAACTATAAGACTCGAGCCCATTCTTCTTCATTTGAAATGAGCAACTAGCTTAATCTTTATGAGTAATGGACTCCGACTTCTTGACAATTCAAAAGTGCTTGAAATTGGCTCATTTGAAATAACTGCTTTGAGTTTGAGCGTTTGTACAATTCTGCTGTCCATCTTATGTGGACACGTGACAACTGACAGTCAGCCAAAATAGTTATCTTTTGTGATAATTAACTAAGAACAGATTAAGTTTTTAGTAATAAACGTAAAATAATATAAATCATTGTTTAGAGGTTTCTAAGGAACTGATCGTCGAGCAAACACCAAAATACGTATTTACAAAAAAACTAACATTCAAATGAGATCTTATGGGATTCAATAATCACCCAAAGAAGTTACCTTCCAGCTTAACTAACTAAAGTTTCAATCAAGAGAGTTAAAAGCCAAATATTATAATGCTCTTCTCGTTTGCGATCCCTAAAGCTATATTCGCAACCCCTGTCTGCCCGCGGGTTAGACAGTGATTCAAGTCTCATGCGGCGGTGTCATCCCGGATTATAAACTGTAGCTCAACTTTTGATAGGTCTTTGTTCAGCAGCCAGTAAATGGTGGTAATTAATTAGGTAAAATTGTTTTCTGCGTGTTTGTTTATAGGTACATAGCTTGTAAAAAGTAACCTCAGGAACTATTGATCTGATTACGAAAATAAAATTCTTCCACTTATAGACAGCTATGTTATAGCCACGTGCCACAGGCTTCTTATTATTTCGGAAAGAATAAAATAGTTCCAACGTGTGGCACGGGAGCAAAGCCACGGGAAAAGTAACATTATAAAAACTTCAAAGGTTCACTTGTGCTTACCCCTTCACAGCGTACCGGCGTGATGTTATGTTATGAACTGGTGTAAACAATATACAGACATGAGATTTCAGAAATCCCAGTCCATTTGCTATCATTTATTGAGGAGTTCCGAGAAAGTACTCTTCCAAAAACAACCCAAATCGCTTCAAGTGTACCTATAAAATTTGAAGAGTTCCAATCCAAAACGGTCCAGCCATCTTCGAGTAATCGGGGAACATACATAAAAAAAGACGAATTGAGACCCTCCTCCTTTTTTGAAGACGGTTAAAAAGAAGCAATGTTCAGACGCCAGCACATGAAGCTACCCGAAACTGTCAAATTTTACCAATCAACCTTGAACCTAATGCTTTAGTTGAAAATTTATTAAAGAAATTTGACAGATTATTGATGTGCTGGCGTCTGTACTGTAGATTAAATTGATGCGATCGGTTTTATCATGCTCAATGCATTCTGATACTTCCAGACATACTTATGTACATAACTTCATACACGCCATGAGCGTTGGGCATAGGCCGAAAACACTGATCGACGCCTATCCTTACGTCCCTACTCCTTTTGCATCGTTTACGTTCATACATCTACCTAATACTTTCCTTATTTAAAAAACAACCAGCTTAAAAATAATAAGTAAATCAAGAACCATTCAATCTCTGTGAGAGGCAAGTTTGAACAGTTTGAAGAGTGTAAGTCGGGGCGCTCAGCACTTCGCGCTAACCCAATAAGGGGGAGATTGCGCGAACCTTTGAACAAACTTCGTTTGCGCGTCGCATCGCTCCGACGAGTACGCGCCGGCGGCGCTTCCTGATGAGATCCCGTCCACTCCTGAAATCTAATGAAACAGGAAATTGCATGCTTTCCTAATTGTATTTATACTAACTTGTATGTTTGATCGGTCATCACCTGTCTAGCTTTTTCACATAGGATACCGCGCCGATAAATAAATTAATCTGATCCCCGGTGCCCGAAAGCATTTCCATTAATTTGCTCTGTCGGCAAATTGCGTGACAACTTGTATGATTGATTCAATGATGAACTAATCATGTACAACGAACCTCATGAGAATAGTAGAAACACATTCATTTTGAGGAAGAACCATCCATGTTAGCTGCACTTCAAGATTATTTATTGAACTAGCTTTTTGCTTGTTTGGCTTATCTAATAATAGATTGAATCATAAAAGGTACCTTTTCTATCAAGGAAAGAAGTTCCGCTATCGTTACTTCCAGAGATTAGCGTTTTCAAACATTTACAGTCAGGGACAAAAATCGATTAACACATTGGTTTTGTAAATCTACATTTGAGATCAATAATAATTTTAAATCGGAACAGAAGTAACGTTACATATTAAAACCAGTTAACTCCTATATCAAATGCTAAAAAGGAGTTATCGAGTAATTTTATGTCAATTTAAATGGTAAGAGTAGCATTGTCAATTGATTTCTGTCACAGCTGAACCAACAAAAAAAAAACGAAACCTCCTTTATAATATAACGTGTAACAGAACAAACGCAATGCCTGAAAATGGGTCAATGTATCATCATTATGAACATTTTTTTACTATGGGACCAATACTGAAATCGACTGCCCCTCACAACATTTTCGAGCGTATATCTCGGCAAATGTACTGAACATTTGCCGAGATATACGCACAAAAATGTTGTGCAGTTGATTTTTATTTCGCGATATTGGATTAACATACGACAGCGGCAGTTAAAAAATGAACCTCCACATCTGATGGCGCCCTTTTACGGACATGACGCGTAGTTCAGCACCATTCAGCTCAACAATTTTGAAGGGAACTGAACTGAACAATCATTTGAGTCAGCGCGATATACTCTCCGCCGTGCTCGTATACTCTCCGCCATGCTCGTATACTCCCCGCCATGGTCGTATACTCCCCGCCATGCTCGTTCGGAATGTCAAACAAGCAACTAAGGTTTGACTTACTGTGCAGCTACTTGTTTGACATGAATGATAAATAGCTCCATGGTACACATATTTACAAAAGTAACATAAAATAAAAGATGGAAATACAAAACTATGGATTCCAATACTCAAAACAAGAAACGCAAAGTTCTAAGTTGAGTATACGGTAACTGGGAAATGCTTGCACTGTCTGGGCAGGTCCACTCAAATCAGTTTGGTCTTATCCTCAAAAGACCATCTCAGAAATTATCCTTTAACCATGACATGTTTACCATTGTATGGACTTAAAAATAAACTTTGACCTCCTTTGTTTGTTTCGGTGTTTCTTCTCAGGGTCAGCTACAAAACACTGGCCTCATCCAAGTCATCCAGTTTCAATTAACTAAAATGTTGATGATTTTTTTGTGCTCCAAGAGACCATTGAATTACGTATTTGATATTAATTTAATATTATACCTCCACGCGTTCCTGTGAAAAAGGGTCGTGACAGACCATCCGACGGACAACGAAGTGATCCTATAAGGGTTTCGTTTTTTTTCCTTTTAAGGTACGGAACCCGAAAATACCTTTTAAGTGACTGTGGCAAAGAAGCAAGACGGGAAATTACCCAAGCTTTATACCCTTAGGATTTTGGCATTTATCCCTTATACTATAAAGTTATAGGTAAATAGATGTCATTAGATTAGATTAAATACTATTAAGGCACAAAATTTAAAAATGTATTTTAGTAAATTATGTCTACAACTATTAATTTAGTGCCAAAAAGTCGTATGTACTATAATATGTTGTGCTACAATATGTGTGACATAAAACAATACGTTATTTATTAACCGACTTCTAAAAAGGAAGAGTTTTTCAATTCGTCGGAATCTTTTTTTATTTGTGGTCCCATGATTATCATGTCAGGATCTGATGATGAGATCTTGAAGAAATCGAGGAAACTCTTCAAATTTTATGGACACAGAATTGCTTGAAGTGTGTTTATAATATGGGTACAATTTCAAATCAGAATCAGAAATCATTTATTTGCAAAGAATGTAGGTAACAAAACATAGTTTTGATGGTATAAAGGGAAAAACAATAGGATCCAGTACATTCTACCTATATATATTCATAACGTACATTACCCAATGACCTTACCACAGTATTAAAAATTCATGGAGGGAAAGTACCTTATATACTGTAGATAGACTTCATTTTATTTTAAAATCAATACGAACTGCATTTAAAGAATTTTAAATAATCGCCTGTCTGAACCGGAAATCGAACCCGCTAAATGTGAAAAAAAACCCTTTAATTTTACTGTAGGTACCGATACATATAAGGCTCAATCATATACATTTATTTCTTCTGTATAACATAGCATCTAAAATAAAGGGAAGACCTTACAATTTTACATTTAATTTAAAATAATAAGGTATCTATATTTAACTACAACTTACAATCGATTTAATTTATTAAATGGAATCATCAGAATGCCTCCCTTTCTGTTGTATACAAATTTTAACTCTTTTAGTAAATTCACTTTCTTAATTTTTTCATGGGGAATGTTTAAAATAATATTTCAAGTTCAGTTTGTAACATAAATAAGAAAGTAGTACATAAAGTCAGTTGTTATAAGCATGATATAGTTAGAGAAAAGGCTTTCATTATTCTGCTTTTTTTCTTTAAATTAAATGTTAAATTCCATGGTCTTCCTTTTTTAGATGCTGTAATTTTTAGATGTGATGTTTTTAAAATAAAAATGAAGTCTTCATTCAGTAAATTGTTCTATCTACAGTATTAAAGGTACCTACTTTCCCTCCCTGAGGTAAAGTCTTGGGACACCCTGTATACTACTTAATTCCTGGATATTGTATGCCTCATAATCACAAAAAAAAAACATGTTTTATAAAACTGATTTGTGATGTCCATATAAATTGTAAACCAATATGACCGCTGATGTACAAATTTGGGCATTCAAGTAAGGTAAATTAATCCCTTACTCACTTGTTATGAAAAGACTGACGTACAACCAAAGGGCCAATTCTACTCATTTGCAAAATTTGCAGAATTGGCAGTCAGCACAGCATTGAGTCAAAGTTTCAGTTGAAACTGAACAAAAATCCAATCAGTTGTTATGTGCTTTGTGTCCGGGGCGTTTAAACGTCGTTTTACGATGTCGAACAAATAGTCCAATTGTTATAATGGCCAAAAGATAAATCAGCAATGAGCGCTAATTCTTTTTCAATCGAAAACATGACCCTAGCAACAAGCAGTCGCAATTAGGATTAATTGAATAAAGATTGACCATATTTTAGGCTTCACTTCGCTATTTATTTAGTTTTATATTCACAACAAAGAACAATATTGTTATGAATATTTATAACAATTTAACTTGCCACTGTGATGTTTGAACAACACCGTCAATATGAAGGCATCTGAAAACTTAACGGTATTTACTGTAGAAAACTAATTTGTTTCTTGAGATGTAAAAATGTTACCTAGCCATTTTAAATTTCTTTCCATTTGTTGCACATTTATTTTTCAATATCTACACACATGTTTGTAGGCATAAGCACACACATGCGTATACATAACAGTAGATTATCGCGAGTAGGTACATTGGTTCCTGGATGAATGATCATTATATTCAAATGGACAATACCTTGCCCAGTATTGCCTAGTCCCTACGCATTTGATTCACTGAGTCTCTCCATTATTTTTCTTCTACAATAACTAGCAGCCGCAGCATAGCTGAAAGTTGATCCGAACATAAAATGCGTGGCAGGAGATTAATATGAGCAGAAGACTTATAAGGCCGGTAGCATGTGGCATGCTGTAATTTTATGCCATTCCAAATTTTATTCGGTAGACTTAAGTTTCTGACCGTAACACAGCACCTGAGTTGAGTGACCTGGTGATGCCAAGTACAGTCGAAAATAAGCCATTATAATTTCGTGAACGCAGATACCGTTTCAATTAAAACATTCCACTATTTACCTTAAAAAATTACGGACAGATATTTCCTCAAAGTAATTAGAGATTTTCCCCAAATATTTTACTGCTTTTTCTATCCGTGTCCTAATCTCGTTTCCCAGAATAAATCCCCGTTTCCTTGTACTAATCAAAAAGTTCCTGCTTGAATCGGCTTCCTACTTTCCTTCCTCGACAAGTCGACCACATCTGACCGTTGGAAATTCTCGACCCAAATGAGTAGGTATGACCGTAATATCGATTTTTCTTCAGCATGTCAAGTGTGCATTGACCTTAGCTGGTAGCTATTAATAGTTCCACGTTAAAGTCATTTGATTCTGTTGTTATAATGGATGATAGTATGTTTGCCCTGGTAGTTAAGTAGGAGTGAACAATCGTCCATTGTAAGAAATCTTTCCAAATCTTACCACTAATGTGCGGGTCCCCTGGACTGTTTCAGCGATATCGATATTTTGAATAATTTAAATCTTACATTTCACTCTATAGTAACATATCACCTGCTATCTAAACTGTTGTCAAGTTATCACGTAACTGGAAAACGTTAAACTTAGAATATGACGTGTTGCACATTATATGTTCTGCACGGGTGAATAGGCAATATGTACACACGTGCGCGTCTCTATGCGTGCTCGCAATTGTTCAGGATGTCTAAAACAGTCACATTATCTTAATGATGATTTGATGAACAATCATCATCATATCTATTATAATAATCAGTAAATTATGTTGGTTTCTTAGGATTTCATTCCATACGTTTAATATCCAGGACGCTTACAACAGCATCCGCAAGGTTACTCTTTCGCCATCTTTTCCAATAAAACTGACCTCAGATTAAATGTTATGTACATAAATTCTGGCCTCAACTGGAATTAGCCATGCCAGTTGTACCTAGTTATCTTCGTCAATAACCTTGAACATTAACTAATTTCACTTTCATTAATATTTTCTGCATCGCTCGCTAGCACGTGTCAGGCCATTGTCAACAAGATCCTTACTGGCTTCATTCAGCGCGTCATTCAATAAACCTAAATGAGTTCTAGATTCTTTTAGAATCTTCTCCGTTCTACATCTGTTATTCTCCTTGTTGTTGTTCCCATTTGCTTCCGGTTTTCTTCATATTGATACTAGAAATATCAATCAACGTAAAGGACATTTTGGCATTTTGCGGAAATGAACCTCACGTTAACTGTCGTAGGGATATTTTGTGATTTTGGGTGAATGTCCCTTACGTCAATTGATACTTCTGGTATCGAATTATATATCTTCAAAAAAGTTCTTAAGTATTTCGTTCTCTGCATTATCAGTTACTGTAAGCTTTTTGGATTTGGCTACGAGGATCAAATATCGAAATGAGAATTCTATTTACTGACTCAACTTTACGGGCAATCTGCAGAGAATGCTTGCGATATTATCGCGATGCCAACCCCATTGGCTGTGTTTACTAACAGCAGATTAAGCAGGTCAGTTGGTGGCCTCTACCGGTGTCGGTCAGCGCTAACTTATCTAATTAAGATGGTCGCCGGCTGCCGGACCAACGATGTAAACTAGGCGTAAATAAGAAATACCGTAATTCATTTGTATTACAAATGTCATGTTTGCCCTGTATTGGTTATGTAATTTGTTTGTTTTTTGTAGAACATACATAAAATCTGCACACATACTTAAAGAAAAGTGAATAACTGATATGTTTATGTAACTTTTAAACCTGCTACCGGTAAATAGGTCGGCCCGAGCTTGCAGGTAGGTATGCGTACGTTCCAAGTACAGACTAACATTAATCTATCACCCCATTTTCCCCCACGCTCTGGGATCTTGGACAAGGTATACCAATGTTCTCCTATAATGATGGTATGTTATGGAAGGAGACTATTCTATGCCTCTGACCTTTGTAGCGATGCCCTTGCTCAGCAATTAACGACAGTCTTTACTTTCAGTTTAAAAGTACAAACTCATTACTCAAAGTTGTCATAATTTTTGTTTCCATTCAAAAAGTAGGTACATTATGTTCTTATGGTCCTAGCGAGGCGCGTCATAATTTACGGTAAATAACCATGGTCGCCGATAACATTAACTCAGTCAGACGATGCCTGATAACAGTTACCGTGTAGTTTGGTACGATCCAGACTCCGGAATACCTATGTGCAAAATCATAAGGAAATATAGGAACTATATATTTACCTATGTAATATTACTAATACAATATGATTGTGCGATTTGGGTGATTTAACTTTTATTTTTGCTCAATTTTTTATGAAGGTAGTGATTAATAATTACCTAACAACATAAAGTTCATGTAATAACGTTTGTATACAAACATTTTAAAATACGGCATTGAATCTTCAGGTACCTACAATATGCAAAACAAGGCGAAATATATGCAGAGCTGCATGCATCAACAAAATTGTACAAGTATAATACGTTTTCATAACAAACCAAAATGGGCTAGTAATAACAATTCAGTAGCTCCTTCATCAGTCCCACAGCTATAAGATCAATAATACTGATACGACCGAATAGAGAGTGTATTAAGAATCTAGATTCAATACAGGTGTTCATATCTATAATTCATAGACTAACCTCGGCCTAAACGTTGTAGGATGCCCGAATAAGTTGCTACTTAGCAGTACCAGTGCATCATAGGATGTAGGAAATAACACGGAATGCATTACAATAGCTAGCCTGTGACTACAAGGTTATCCCGGAAGGCTGGCGTCTGCCCGCCGTCTAGATAAACAGTTGTAAATACACAGTTGCACCTATAAATAAGTATTAATTCTCGTCTAGTACATTTAGTCGTGAATGGCTTATGCCTTCTACACGTAATCCGTGACGGATGCTTGTACTTTGCATATTAGCTACATTCATAAAATCATGCTTATTACCCCTGACAGGTTTAACAGTCTTTCAATTAGTGTTTTGTTTTTTAAAGCCACGATGTTTTTGTGAGATTACATGGATAACAGGTTGATAACCATTTTGAAAATCTCTCGGCTCGTAGTCATTGATAATTTTGCCTCAGTTAACTGTTACTGTACTTCTGTGTGTACCCATACAGTAATTAAAAAAACATTTAAAAAATTTAGTCTGGGAAAAATGTTACAAAATCGGTGTATTTAAATGAACTTCATACACAGGAGAAGAATGCAATTTTTTTCTATTAACATTAATAAGTAATATCAAACGAACTTAACTAACAACATACACATGAATAGGTTTTATCTTAAAATTTATAAAATGTTGCAATAGCTTTCTTAAACTGTCATTGCTATTTTGACACAACAAAGTGACGGAGTTTTTGGCGGGATTTTGTCGAGTAAAGTTTAGCAGCTGTTTTAATTATTCGTAAACTGATTCATAGTAGATATGGTCATGTAAATTTGTGTAGTTTTTTGCCTCAAGTGTCCACGCACCTGAAAAAATATGTGGAATAATTGAAACAGGCGCGATCTCGGTTAAGTTGAGCTGAAAAATTTATTGTAGTATTGACTACCTCACTCGAAACTTGCCGAGAAGACCGAATTGATATATTTGTTACCAGATACTCCAAAAACCATTATTATGTGTTACATCCGCATTCTAATGCAAAACACAAGAAATTAAGGACGTAAGACTAGGCAATATTTGGGTGGCTCGCTGTCCGATCACCACCAGGCCCGGGTCGATGGCGCGTTGTGTTTCACACGCGCCTCAAAGAGATGTCAGCATAGAAGACGGGGCCTGCCAGGGTTGCGGAATTTGTTCGAAAGAGTCACCGCGGCCCTAGAACGCAAAGGGCTTTAGAAGGAACACGGATGGGTTTTAGTCAGTAAGAGTCTGACACGCCCTTCCGCTCCACCCAGAGCGGAAGAAGTTCATTTGATGACTTCCCAACCTTAAAAAAAAGACTAGGCAATATGGTCAAAAGACTTAGCCCTTCGGGTTAAATTAAAAAAACAAAAACATCAGAATGACATTGGGAAGTGTTAATTATTGATAAATAACCAGTGAAAATTTTGAGAAAAATAGGTTTTCGTAGCTTACAATATTAATTGAATTAATAATGTAGTTCAAAGTTGAATAGAGCCCGAAACAACTATGAAGGTAACATACGGCAGTAGCTATAGACCGATTGGTCACAAGCGTGTGGACTACAGTATGTTCTACAGGTACATACGTATCGATCGGCGCGAGCTGAATAAACCTAAACTTATATTAGAACAACAGCAGCATGGGAGCTGTATTGATGTCCTGTGTGAGGCCAGATCGCTATCACAATGACAGTGCTACCCAGCCAGCCGAGACGGAATCTAACCGACTGTTTTATTACAACAGCCTGAAAAGGTTCCATTGATAAACACCGTGAATTCGCATTCATAATAAAATTAATTCATACGAATTAAATGGCGACTATTCATTGCATTATAATAGCTTTATATATTTGTTCCACGCTGCCACAGCCATAAAATTTTATTCTTTCAATGTTACGCATGCTACGCTTCTCGTAGCGATGCAATAAGCACATAATATGATGATCATTATCTGTAAGGCAAATGTGTATAAAAAGCGGCATTTTTCTAAATCTCATTGGTTCAGTTTGGGTGAATAATTAAAATCAATTGTAATATACCACTTTTATATCGTTTGATTATGATTATATGAAGGCCTAAAAACCAAAAATCATGAAGCACGATGGCGGCGAAAGAAAGTAAAAGATCTAAGAAGAGCCGCCAAAGTAATTGTTTGTCCGAAGTACGAGGGCCTCGGCGAGCTCCTGTTCGATCCCTCGCGGCCTTGTGTACTAATTAGTGATTATTCTGCGAACAGTTGGTGCGCCCACTCGCTGCTCCGGCCAATCGACGCAGGTGGCTTACAATTTGTTGTGCATTGACCTCGCTGCTCGCTAGACCCATCATAGATATCTACATTAATTAATGTTGGACTCTTAATCTCCTCCTGTAATTCATGAAGCTGATACTCGAGTAGACGACACTGTATTCATTGACTCATTCATTGCACTTACCTACGCCAACATTAATGGACTTATTTATGCACTTATCTTGTTTGCTGATGCATCGCTCATATTAATCTCTAATAACGTTCATGTTACTTTCATTTCGTTATCTAGTGAACTGATTACACTGCCCAGTCATGAGGAAGACATTTGATCTGATTTAAACGTTTCTGCATTGAAAGGATCGTTGTTGATTATAGCGAAGTGTTCCCGACCGTCGCTATCGCAACATCGGACCACATAACGTATTCTTAATTAATGCCTTTATTGATCGCGTGCAAAATATGGTCAGAGCTAGTGCCGCATGCTCACGTGACCATACGCTGCATGCCTCACCAATTCACCATACGACAGCTTTTAAAATAAATACTCGTTTAAACTATAACGGAAGTTCTAATCAGTTTGAAACTTTGGAAACAACTTAAATTCAAAGAAACTCGTGGAATGCCTTCCCTGGTGATATGCGTGTCAAAGTGTCGCCCCCTTGAGCTTGTGAACGCAACACATTGTCGCCTATTAAATACAATATGAGAAACAAACGGTACTAAGGTACCTATTTCATAAAATCGATCGTCCACCACTCACGCAGTTTCATTGAACGGTGAAGTCGGTGATACAATTAGAATTTATGTTACGATTCATGTATTAGTCGTCTGTTGTCAACGTATAAAACCTGGCGAGTTTCAAGTGGTGCTAATTTATAAAATTGCTTTTCGGATATAAAACTACTAGCAACCTACACTAGCAATGCCTATTGCTGAAAATTCAGGTACCTACTGTTCGCGTTCAGTATCTTGCTAATCGGTTCCAGTTCGCACATGACACTACGCAGTAAGTTAGTTGCCGATTGTTAACTGTGTGTTAAATGAACCTTCGAAATCTAAGACGTCCTTGGTTAATTATAATCACCATCCAATGCGAAACATGTCCTTAGCGACGTTAGTTTCAGCTTTCAGCACCAATATTAGACGCGACTGTATCGGAGTATTTTACTTGAACAGACTTTCGGAAGAGGACTCCTCTAACGATATTCAGTGTCATCTGTCCCAAGTCCCGACCACACCTCCTCCAGTTTGCACCATAAGGCAAATTTAAGAGACTTACCAAATTTAAGAAATTATGTGATGAAAGCTGTTTATCGATAATGATACATTGTCTATAAAAACTGTTAAGCTTTAACTTTTTAAAGTTTTAAGTACATACTGATATTTTTTGTTTCTTTCGTAGCCATCCAGAAGTCATGCAAGCCCGCGATGCTGGGCCGCATGTGGCAGGCCAGCCGGCGCGCGCTCAACCTCGAGCACTCGCCGGCCCATCAGTTTGCCTGTAGCCAGTGGCAGTCCACTCCACACCCTTCCACAGCATACCTAGTATACAGGTGAGTTTCGAGAAACCAGATTAAAATAACTTTTTGTTTTTAGAAGACTCACTTCACTTTATTATCACATAGGTAGGACCTAACTAACTAAACAAGCAATTCTGTTATCTGAAAATGTTAATCAATTAGATCTATCCAATTTAAAAGATTATGTAACCTGGGACTGGAGTCTTTTCTGGTTACTTTCCATGGGAAAAGACAAATGGAACTGTCTTGACTTTTTATTACACCACAAATAAGTTCGTTTGAAAATAAGCCATGAGTATTTGACTAGGGTAACTGCAATACAACCCACGTATTTAAAACTAATAATAAAACTATTTAATCTCGAAAATCTCTAAAACTTTACATTCTGGTTACACGTAATATTGGACCCCACACTAGGATACCCTGTGTCGTGAGGTCCAGTCTCTTTCATCACAAGGTTTGTATTAGCTGTAGTTTATTAAGATAAAGAGATGAGTAGGTACATAGGGTAGTAGGGAAAATTAAACTTACGGAAATAATTGTGTGCATGTTATAGAAAAAAAGGGTTTAGTTCTATACAATTCGTTCAACGATGTGTAAATATTTCGTTGATATTAATTAATTCTCATTCAGATGGCTGTTATTCCTCTCGGTGTTGTCAATCGGCGTGGCGAGCTTCACGTGTCAGCGCCTGCCGCGGCTGTACGACGGTCCCAAGGTGGAGCTCAACTACATGAAGTGGTTCATCTACTTCACTAACTGGGGCTACTTGCTCATCGCGCTGCAGTCCGCACTCGCGCTGGCCGTTGTTCACCGGTACAGAGCACAAAAGTTTGACTCCCGTAAGTTTCTGTTGGCCTAGTACTTTTTTCTTGATCAATCGATAGCTGCTTATATATTCCTTAAATCAAGTCAGTTAAAAGGTGCATTATTATTGTGCAGCGTGAAATTCAAATCATAATTTGAAAAGTTGTCCAAAACTGCAACGTATACCTTCAGACGCAACTGCATTCCTTTGTACAAGAAAAAGCAGTTTGCTACAATGTAAGAGAACCATTGAACTTGTACTCCAAGTTCAATGGCACACGCTAGACTTTGGAGCCAGTGCGCTTGCTTAACGTATGCAACAAATGAAAAAAAAAAATTAGAAAGAGATGAAAATTAGAGAGAGAAAGATTCGCCAGTTACGCAAAAAATAAAACAAATGACAAATCAGACAAATAGTGCCACTTTACTGTTGAATTATAGTTTTATTTCGATATACATAAATATAGCTAAAATAAACAGTACAAACAAATAAAAACAGCCTATATTTAGCTCTTGAAACACAAAGTACATACTATCGACCGAAGCTAATAAAAAATAAGTACTAGATGTTGATAAAAACAAGTAGTGTTGATTGGTACAGAACTTCAGTTAACTACTCGAATACTAAGAATCTTTGCTCGGTGTTTTTTACAAAGTATCCTATTATGTATTGCAAAAATAAACTGAATGACTGGAAAACAATGTGTGCAGCATATTTTTTTAGTACGAAAGCGAAGACGTTTGCCTATTCAAATCTGATTATCTTCACGTTTGCTTCAGAGACACGGATAAGCAAAACTCTCAGTGGTACCGGGATTAACTCCGTACACATCCGCTACTAAAAGTGGAGCTCTGCTGAGAACGCGACAGTGCTCGGTTGATTATTGCAGTATTTTTATTGGCACACATAGATGCTGTAGCCTGAATAAATTCTTTTGATATAATAAGCTGTCAAATACCAACACCCCATTAGAAAACTACACCAGAATAGTCTTTCATTTCAGAGTCACACTGAAGCATGCCAAAAATAAATGCAGATTTAAAAATTAATAAGTATACACTGAATCATGAATCTCTCAATTCTCACTAACTTTGGTTGAGCCTTGTTGACTAAACAAAGAACATTTGTAACCAAGCAACATATAAACTTGTACAATTACCATGTTTAGTAAATACTCTTGATGAACATCAACTACCGTTGCAAGATGTTGAATCCGAAGCAAATACCTAGGTACCATAAATGAAGGTTTCTTACGAGTATTTCCGTATTAGAAATTCTGAACCTTCCTCAAGAGTGTGAACTAGATACCGTGTAATAAAGTCATTACTCGTGTTTGCTCAAATTTAAAAGTCCAATAGCCCAGATTCAGTTTGGAGCTCTGTGTCAAAGCTGTCATAGAAAGTGATCAGCACATTCCGGGCAGGCCGAGCCCGTCAATGTCAAGTGCCTTGCGTGGGGGCGTTTATTACACAAAACGGTTTCCTTGGACGATGTAACTCCTCATGCGAATCAATTAATCTAAATCATTGAGTCGCATGTTGTCGTGCACATCTAAATGTTCGCTAAGGATCGATTGAATACGTGTTTTGTCTTTTTTCGTCCAACACAACCAACCGCTATGCGTTGAGATGTCTAGACTGCTCATCAATTTAGATGAAAACTCCTAATAACATCATTATTAGTTTGCTTACGATATGTACTGTCGAATTCGTTCGCATCGATGCTTGTCAAGGGCATTTATATTCAAATAAAGACATTTGAACATTATTTAGGTGCACGCTATCGACAGAGGTCACGAACGCTTGATTGGTAACAATTTCGCGTCAATTAAGATCATAGTGGAGCGGGTCCGCTGTCCATTGTGCTTCAAATTATCTTATTGGTTCCTCATTCCAACGGAGCCGGGCCCTGATGGAGTGGGTTATTCAGCAGCTATTGTTGAAAATTGGAGACGTTGTCCACTTCAATGGCAAGTGGCGGACAATTGTGGGTGACATAAAAGGATTTATACAACGCTCACTTTCGTGAACTGGTCCGGACACTTAACTTAGGATAGACGACATGAATAGATGAATTAATTCGTTGAGTAACATGTTAGATGGTCTTTACCAACTAGATTTACTTTGCATCGGTTTTCGATTCTTTGCAAGAAGACTCACACGCCTTAGGGTCACCCCTAGTAACATTTTGCTTTTCAATGCTGTTGAAGACTTCTCGAGTAGGTAACTCGTAGATTTTAATACTAACTTAACATTATTAATGCGAAAGTGAGTTTGTTTCTTGGTTACCTCTTCACGTCTTAACGGCTTAGCGAATTTTATGAAGCTTGGTCCACTGATAGACGATATTCTGGAATTGGACATAAAATACTTTTTATACCGGGAGTATCCCGTGAGATTTTCGACCTTCAAGCGAACGAAGCCGCAGTGATAGAATGTTATGAATAACTATGTACATATGTCATGTACTCTTA
Source organism: Mamestra configurata (assembly GCA_002192655.3). NCBI lineage: Eukaryota > Metazoa > Arthropoda > Insecta > Lepidoptera > Noctuidae > Mamestra > Mamestra configurata. The sequence continues at coordinate 620,349 of NDFZ01005405.1, forward strand.
ACATAGACTGAAAGTCCCTTGTAACTAGAGTACATGAACGCATACTTCAAATCTTCATCCTCATTTGGCATACTTACTTAAAATCAACCCTTTAAATTGAAATGATGGCAAAAACTAAACAAACTAACGATTACCAATTGATTGTGAACCCTAGTAACCCATCTAAGAAACTTATTACCAATCACATTCTAAACCTTGTCTCTTCAAACAGTCAACCTACGTTTTGCAGCATGCGAAGAGGACGAGATCCCCATCCCGCTAGGCCGGCGCGCGCGCTGTCCTCTGCTGTGTCGTGCCTACTGGCTGGCACACAATATCGCCACGGATCTCGCCTTCGTCATCTCCCTCGTGTACTGGGCGCTTGTCCATGATCCTAGTGAGTGAACCTTTTTAATTTGATAGCAGCAGTGCGTTTCTGCAAACATGTCGAAGTGAAGGCTTGGTCGAAGTGGTGACGAAGTGAGCTGTCAATTCATGTAATCAAGATGGAATGACAGATCACTTCGTGATCACTTCACCCAAGCCTTCACTTCGACATGTTTACAGAATCGACCGGCTGTTCTTATGACGACCTAGACGCGTACTACGAGATGCATAAAGCAAGTGCTGAGTCTTTGCCAATTGCAAAATTTGCAAAAACACTTCTTTCAATATTCTTAATCGAAAAAGACCGAGCCGCTTCGTTGCCACTAGTACCATTAACAGTTCCATGTTGAACCTACTGATGTTTTTTTTTAATCACTAGTTCCTTCGCAAAAATAGGCCTACCGGTGATTTTGATCGTCTTTTGTTATTTTTAATAACAGCAGAAATAATGAAAAACCAATGAGCTATTATTGTTTGATCCGATTCAGTTTCAAGAACCACACTACGGACTGTGCCGAATGTTTTGTGAACCTATTATTTTTAAACGACAAAACGTGCCTAGTAAAATAATGATTGCATTTAAATTTCAAGATGTATTACAAAACTATATTATAAAAGGCGCTTATTTCTTAGCATGATTATAATATGTTATGATTATATTATGTAGACAAATACACTTTCGTTTCCAGCTGCATAACGTAATGGTCGTTATGCAGCTTTTCGCAATCGTATCGTTTTGCAACATTTTATAATTTTTTTATTCAATTTGTCTCCGTTCCACAGAAATCCATGAGATCAACACCCTCAATGTGCTGGTCCACGGTGGCAACTCGCTGGTGATGCTGGTGGAGCTGGCGGTGACGTCACACCCTGTGCGCGCCGCACATGCCCTGTACAGTGCCGGCGCAGGCCTCGCGTATGGTGTCTTCAGCGCCTTCTACTGGGCTGTTGGCGGAACTGACAGAATCGGTCTCCCCGCCATATATCCAGCGCTGGATTGGAATAAGCCTGGTAATTGAATGAACCAATTGTAAGAGTTTAGACTCTAGTCTAGACAAACTGACTTTCTTAAATTAAATAAGCCATAACAACTTTTGAAAGGTCAATGGGATTAACCACATGATATTTCGATAGAGCAAGTCAGCGGCAATACTCCAAAATGATGAGAATAGTTTGGAATTGTTGCTGACGCTGATAGATTGTTACTTTGTCTTGCTAGTGCCTCGGATTGCAGCTGAATGCGAATATTTGACCATAGAGCTGATTTGCGTGCGAGGGCTATTAATTGCTATGAAAAATATACTAGGAGTTATAACTTGTCTGCCACGGTTATAATCTCACCTATGATAGAGGCTGAAAAGCTCAACGTCGGTTTTTTTTATATTCCTAGAGCCCTCGATCAGATCAGACCTTCATTATTTTATAAAAGCAGAAAGTTTATCTATGTTTGCCCCAATACAGGTAAGATCAACACCCGACTATGAAGTTTAGATCATGGTGGCTTTGGCTGGTAACAGGTAGCAAAGGTGTATAAAATTGTAGGTACCTAGGTACATCAAATTCGTTGAAGTGTAAAGGTCAGTTCTTAGGGTTCCGTAGTCAACAAAGAACCCTTATAGCCATGTCCGTCTTTCTGTCTGTCCGTCTGCGGTTTAGCTCAGAGACGTTTAGCGCTAAAGTCAAAGTCAAAGTCAAAACGTTTATTTCAATTAGGCCATTAAACGGCACTTTTGAACGTCAGCATTTACAGTTCAGTAAAATAATAATATTTCATTAATAAAGTGACTCTACTACTACTCCATTCGGAAAGGTAGTAAATAATTGACATTTGGTATGGGTATACATTATAATATAGATTATAAAATCTTGAAATACATTTTTGTCGTTAAATAGGTCGTTTAACAATATTGAGGGTTTGCCACAACCATTTCTCCATCCAAGGATCCGCTTGCGAAATATTAAGCTTTAAAGTGCTAATTTTTGTAAGAGTCAAGTGTGATTTTTTCACGTCTCCAAAAACAACCGTTTAGCTGGCAGAGGGGGGGCTGCCAGCTAAACAGTTGTTTTTGGATAGGTTAAAAAAAATCATAGTAGTAACATATACAACGAATTTAAAAGGAAAACTATCACCGCTACCTAGGCTTAACGAGTTAATGAGTAATAGTCGACCAACTTATAATATGGAACTGGGTAATTTAAAAAATCGTAATAATTCCATAGAAAATGACTTAAAACCAAGTGCATTTCTAAATTTGTAATGGAATAACAATTAAGTACTTTTTACTTTATTTTTCTGTCATGGTTAAAGAGACGGGTAACTACGGGACCCTACACTGTGCGTGTTTTTTTTCATATGTAAGTAGGTACATTAACAAATTTGAGAAACAATTTTATACACCTTTGGTGAGTTATGGAATTTGTTCGAAAGAGTCACCGCAGCCCTGGAACGCTTCCACTCCAGAGCGGAAGAAGTCATTTGATGATTTCCCATCGAAAAAAAGCCAAGCCAACATGATCCGAAATTGATCTTACCTACATATATTGGGGACATACACAGGGAAGGTACTCCAATATTCTTTATTTCACCAAAGGACTGAGCTACTACCCCTGACGGTAATCAGAACATTCAGTTTCGGCTGCCAAACTGTCAGACTGAGGGCTGTACGAAAGACAGCCATTGATATTATTATGATCCTTAACTGAAACAAATGGTTAGCTAAACGTATTTAGTGTCTACCTACTATAGTGAGGTTAGGCTTTTCCCTGTAGCTTATAATCATTATTTGGTTTTTTCAACTCGGTATTTCTAAGTAGTAGCCCAAAGTCTAGATTTGTGCCCGGTTGATGGATACAGACTTGCACCCTGGTGTTTTGTTTTAAATCGTTGCCCCACATTAGAAATATCTCTCCTGTATCGTATTCGTGAGTAAAGAACAACTATTTGTATCTACAACATTTTATGTGTAACCATACAAATATTTGTTCCGTGTGGGAGTCGAACCTGCGACACGAATCGCAGCAGTCAATGGCTCAGACACTGCGCCGACCGTGGCGTCGCTGCCGTTACTGGCAAAATGTTGATGTACTTGGAATAGGTACCTACCTACTTCAGTGGTGGCTCGCAGAGGCGGGCCGGCACCAGCCGGGGATTACGGAAGTCGCTTACGTTCCCGCGATTCCCGGCGTAGGTGGAAGATGGAACACCGGGGTGGTTTTAGTCAGTAGGAGTCTGACAGACCCCTCCACCCGCCCCAGGGCGGAGGACATCCATGAGAATTTCCCCCCGTTTAAAAAAAAAGGTAGCCACCTACTAATTCAGGCTTGATTTCATAAAAGTGAATCATGTTTTGTTGTGTGCAGGGTCAGCGTTCGGGTTCGTGTCGCTGTGCGCGGTGGTGATGGTGTGCGCGCGCGCGCTGGCGACGCTGGCGGCGGCGGCGCGNCTGGTCGCAGGGTGTAGTCTACCGACGTTTTCGCGGCAGGCTATGCGACAACGCGTAGCGTAATTCGACGCCGTCACTTCGTGTGTCTTTAAGCAAGATTAATATGTATTAGTTTATTTATTTTTTGTATGTTTAATTTGTGTATTTTATCTATGGGCCTTAGTTGTCTGATAATAAAGAATTATTATTACTATAATGTTTGTGGCGAATAATTCGCCCTTGCCATTAATTCGCCAGAACGCCACTTGGGCCTGATACATATCCTTATGAGGCCCAACTGGCGCGCCACTAGGCAGTTTTTGTCTAATCCCACGGCCTTGGGAAAAAGCGTGAGTTTACCTATCCTTGGGTTCAGCCAGATCAGAACACTGTGACGGGAGTTGCTGCGATGCGACTTCGATTGCGGTACGTCATGGCGTCTCTCTGTCATGGTTCGGGTACCATACCCTCGACCATCGTGAACCGATCATACTGAAAGTATTTTGTACTATTCGGTGACATGGATCAAAAACACCGCGGTGCTCACTGATGCTATTGATAAGAAAAAAAACTGGCCAAGTGCAAGATGGACTTGCACACAAAGGGTTCCGTACCATAAGCCGAAAAAACATGTTTCTTATATCCCTTTATTNCTATCGGACGTAAAAAGCAACACTGGCGCCGGTCGCTTTTTTCGGATGCAGTGTACGCTCGTTCCCAGTGACCTATAAGAACCTACAAATTTGCTTTATTCGGCCGATACATACATGATTTTATTGGTCGTTAGTGGCGCCCGATGAGACTTTTCGGAACTTTTAGATAGTGGTTTTTCAAAATGTGGTAAACTCACCGCGAGAAAACACAAATTGCTCTAACAGTTGTAACGCAGCAAATCATTCGCGAAATAAAGATTCGTTCGCAAGCACAGCAAATAGGATTTGATTTCCGTGATTGGATTCATGGATCTACTCAGTAAGTTCTTCGCTTTAAAGCTCGTGCAGCGAATGTTTGTAAAACAAATTCGCGAAGCACATACTCGCGGTGAGCCCAGGCCGCATAAGTATCGATCGTTGTGTGTAATTGTTGATCGATGACGCCGATCATGAATTTGGAGCACATAATTCTGAATAATTCAAATTGGTATCAACTGAACCATGCGTTTACTTACAAAGATTGAAAACCGTATAGGCAGCATAAAAACTAGAAAAATCGTTGCCCAATTAGTTGGTGCTTCTCTACCAAGTTCAACGGCAAACGTTTTTAAAGCAAAAGGTAACAGGAACTCAATTACGTGTAACATTAGACTCTTAAAATATCTAAGTACTGATAGATCGTACTTGAATAGTAAATTGATTTTGCAATTTACAGTTTCTCGACTCGAGGACGTCTTCGCCTATCGTGTTTACTCTTCATTTGTGTGTTTCCTACTACTTTGGAAGTAGTTAATCTCATATACGTGATTTTTACATAAAAATTGCGAGCATAATAATTAATAATATCGTCACTCTCAAAAGAGCATTAAGCTGAGGTTTGAAAACTTACGGCTGTAAAAAGAAGCTTTGTCTCAAACAGTGCAACTGACTTCACCGCTTGTTGCTGACTCAAACATTCCCCACTTCAAACAAAGTTATATCAAAATCAGTTGAATAAGTGTATTTAAGTTATGAACGTGTGTTTATTTGTAATGTGTTCTCCTAAACGTCAGCATCTACCGTGTTTATGCATTGATATTCAGGAGTACCTACCTACCAATCGATGGGCCGCAAAGTACAAAAAGAAAACTGTAACCCGTGCGGAATGCACCTACTCGCACAAGTTAATTCATTACAAGCCGTGTGCTCGAGGCGATCTCCCATCGGCAGAAATTATCCTTTTTAACCTCTTTAAGAGATGAATTTTCAAATTCCTTCCGTAGCAGTCACCTTTGTTGTATAAGCAACTCTTGCGCAAATTTCATGCTTCTAGACAAAATGTAAGGAATGCAAACGGATGTCTTTCACTGATTTTAAGATATTTTTTATATAAGATATCTGTTAAAATAAGGATTTGCAGTTTGCATAGCTTAACCGTGCAAAAAGTACATCTAAAAATGAAAATAATGAATGTGTACTTTGCTGACTTCGATGTAGAGAGTAAGGGAGTCGGCAGTGATCGTTGTAATTATAGGACTGCATGCAAGCAATAATGTTGCAATTATTATAATCATAACATTATGATAGTGTTTGTGAGTCGCTTCTAGATACAATGTTAGTAATTACTTTTAATTTAAATGATCGACTTACAAAACATTCCTATTTTTCCAAAGAAACGTAGCAATAAGTCATTGGTATGTGTGTATTGTCTTTAGTAAAGTAGCACCTGTATAATATAGTGCCTACGAAAATGTACTTCATGAGCATTTTGTTATCATTTTATTTATACACCGTGTCTTTTTTTTTTGTGATGAAAACATTTTTGGTGCATTTTTAATAAATGGTCTCTGATGTTGAAATACTTCTTTCTGTTTTCCATGTTTTCATAAATGGAAGTTTAGGTAATTTTCAGGGGCGAATCCCAGGAAATCACACATTTTATTTAAAGACACGATGTTTATATATTTGTATTGTGTACTAAAAAGGGAATGGTGCAAACCTTATTGTTGTGACTTAGTTCGGATGAAAAATGGAAACATCTTAGTAGTTCAGAATAGCGCGACTCTTCAATACTTTATACTGAAGCTGTGAACCTTATATTAATATACAGATGTCAAATGTGCCATAAACACTAAAATACAACCAACACTAGATTTAATAATATATATTTCTAAATTTAATCTAAAAGCTATTCTGTTCTATCAGGTCTGGCTCCATTGTGCACCGACAGGAAGGCGGCTGGCTTATAAACGTATAAAGTGCAAGTTTACCTTATAGTATTTACTCGAATTGTGATATTTATGTATTTATGAATTATACAGGCATTTTATGATATTTAAATTCGTATCACTAAATTACATTAATTGTATGTGGCTAATGTTCAAGCCCCCAAAAGTATTTGCCGTACGCTATAATGAGGAAAAGTTAGTCGGTCCCACAAAAGGCTAAACATAAATACTCCCAAAAAAGTTAATGCCTAAACCAGAATGGAGTACCACCGTTCCTATATTAAGCTCACTCCCAAGGGGGCTATTCTTTGTAGGACATTGTAGACTGGGGACAGTAGGGTATTTTACTTGATAGAAAAATAATTATCTATTTAGTTCGTCTGTTAGATTTAAAAAAATATTGGACTAATCTGTTAGATTTTGCCATTTCAAATCGAAAAAAAATTCAAAAGATAAAGTGCACCAAAATAAAAGAGGGGGGCTGGTGACGTCACTGCACTAGGTAATATTGTACGATCATAGTAACGACATGCGAGCTATCAACGTACGTCTTCATATTTATTTAGGTGAAAAAAGAAAAAATACTAGCCCAATATTTTTTGGAAATCTATCGAACGGACTAATTTGAATTATAATTTCTATAAATCTTTTTAATTTAAATAAATTTAGTAACCCGGAAACACTGACTGACCTGAAATAGCCTGTTATTATCGATAAGGGCATTATAATATTGTACAAAACTTCACCTGTAATGTCAAAATAGTATCTCTATCACCTTGGCCCGTCAATGTGGTTGAATTTAATTTTATGGTATGTATGAATACATTAAATAGTATTTTATCATGTGTCCTTGTTCACGCAATCGTGTTGTTGCATTTGGAGACAAGAAAATAGCCTGACTGCTATGTTCTATTAGAAGCAGCCACGGGGATCTACAAATAATGCCTGTATTTCTATAGAAATAGTAAATGACCGTACCGTTGTTATAAGTAGTCGAGTGTATAGTTTATTGAAAACATTCCTGCCTTGCTCCAAACTTAAGTAGGCTCAGCATTTATATAAGCGAATATCTACGTAGAGAATAATTTAGAACATACATAGTGATATGAATCGTTCCTAGCCCTAATTTAAAATCGGACAAAATGCTGTGATGCTGTGTTTCTCTTTTAATTACTGTTAATTAAACTAATAAGCAATAATGTAATCTCGATGGCATTGTAAGCAATAGGTACATTAATATTATTATGAAATTATAATGGACTGTAATCTCACTTGAAATAAATATTGTATTTTTTAAGTATTAAAATATTTGATCCCAGTATTCTGGTATATTTCGGAAATTGGCCGTAAATTTATTTATGTCTAATGTAGATTTCAATTTTAAATCCTAATTTCATGAACGTTGTAGAAAATGTATCCTAAGGGATCTGGTCATATCGTATTATAATCATTGTAATTTAATCGTGATATTAAATAAAATATTAATTTTCTCAGGTATAATGGTTTTTACTCATTCCCTTTCTGTCCACTGACCATGTCATTTATAAAATAAAATAAAATCAAGGTGAAATCCAAATAGTGCATAAATCTGTGATCGGAATCTTTTATGATGCATGAAGGAGCGATTTAACTATGGAGGTACTCGCGATCTGCGCGTGCGACCTCATGCGTGCGCGCAGCATCCCGCGCGCCGCATGCTCGGCGCTTCAGTCGCGCGGCACTCGCGCGTTGCACCACGCGCACCGCGTGCTCTCTCCAACATACTCACTATCGAACCGCGCAAAGTTATGAACTATTGTAAAAGCACGACGTTCATTGAAAAAAAAATTTATTTATGCAGATTTTGACAAGTTTTTCGTGTGTGAACTAAATAAAATATAGGAGGTATGTATATTTTTTACTCACAAAACAAAGTTTTCAAAAACTCACCCCCGGACGATTTCTATAGGAAAGCTTTCTTGGCAAGTGGAAAAATTTCAGTCTGCATATACTTGTGATTATACCAGTATTATTTCAACGCTGCACATTTCCTTGAAATTATATTCGATCATTTAACATCGCATTAACTTCCATACCGATCATTGACCGCTATAAAGCGACGTTATATTTTCAAAGGGCTGATTTTAATAGGGTGCTACGAGGCTCGTAGCACTCGTAGCCCTTCGTAGCACCTTATTCAAAACATCCCTTTACTTTTTCTTAGTTTTACTGCATATTTCCATTGTTTCGGTATAATTCATTATAATTATCTTTAGTAAATATTTTAATTTGCGAGTAATCAAATACCTGACGTGCAGTTGCGTCAATATTTTTTACGATAATATAATAATGACGCGATTCCAAGCAGACGGAAATACCATTTTGACACACTAGCCATACTAGGTACATAGTGTACATACTTCAACTATTTACATACACAGTACAGTGATTAAATATATAATTTTCCTTCGTAAAAACCTGAAGTATTGGCTTGGTAACGCAGGTAAATTAATTCCGTTTTTGCACAAATATACTAGCGTGCCATAAAATTACTTAAAGTAATTACTCGATTAGGTATTCTCGGTCGCATAAAAATTATCGATAGGTTTACTAGTATTTAAAGAAGAAATCCTCGACCTAATGTATGCATAGTATGTTTGCGAGTAGTCACTCACCCTTAAAAGGCTAGTGACCTGAAAGGGCATAAACCTCGTACCTACATGTTATTTCGTTTAACCTGTCGCCATATTATAAGTTTCAGTAATTTAGCTTTTATAAATAGAGTGTACAATGTACATGCATTGTGTAGGTCAGGAGAGTCGAATATTATAAAGACAGGTCAAAAGAACATTGCGCTGTCCAACACAACGTTTTGGCCCACGTGCACTTGACGATATCTCATCACGCGCGATATAAATATCTTACAAACGGCATGTAATTAATAACTGAACGTATATCTGGAACCTATCTGCTACATATCCATCAGTTCCACTAGGATCTTGGCGCGTCTCCCAAAAGCTCGCCTAGATATTGGCTGGCAGCCCCAAATACGCTCCGAGTGTCAGTCCACTCTCCACTCTCCACTCGTAACTCGTCATATAGAACGTACCTAATCATTTTAACTGTATGTGCAGCTGGCTAATAATAGTCCTATCTTTTCGCGAGAAAATCATTCACCCAGATTTCTTTTAAAAATCTGTACTGGTAACATTTCTAAAACCTAATTTTGCGGACGGTTGAGAAGGTTATGCAGTAATTCTTCATAATAGCAGGAACTCTCTTAATTAAGAATAAAGGAACTCGTTAAGTGTCTGTAAGCACGATCACACGAGATCCTTCAAGTAATGGCAACCCTGTCAACATCAGTTTCTAACCTCGTTCATTCACCCATCGTGGAAAAGTGAACAAATAACCCTCTTTCTTAATCTCAGTGATTAGCCGACACGGTATGGTGTCAAGGGGTTACAAGCTGTTCGTTGATATAATCAATTACTAATATTATAACAAAAGCAGTTCGCGAGTGAATCGGATGTTTAGAAACACGCAAACACCGGTAGATGTCTGTGTTAGTATCATATCCTTAATATTATTACAAAACGTTCATTTATCGTGACTGGCGCGCATCCTTAAGGTTAGGATAATGAGCTAGCGTTTTCCTCGGTTTCTAATGCCCCTGAAATGATTTTCCACGTAGTAGCTCCTCGGCTGCCTTATAGGATGTTGTAGGTCGGCGCTTCGGCGCGGACGTAAATAACAAACAATCGGCTCAACACAAATATATTTTATGACGTTCGCAAGGCGACTTGACAAATTAAGCAAAGCTAGTGTTGACCCATAGTGCGGCCAGATTGTGGAAACATTTACAAAATACTAACAGTTCAGTTACATGGTATTGTTCACCGATAGGTTTCACGTCGTGCTATTAATTTAACAACAACTAAACAATACTGTGCTGGACTGTTGTTGCGGCGGACGTCAAAACAAAAGGTGAATTAAGTCTACAAATAATTTATTAGTGTAACAATTGAATATATTTGAATTTCTAAACTTTTGACTCTTGAAGAAGAAACAGTGTAAAATTTAGATTTTAATTTGACTTGTGTGATGCTTAAAAAGAGCTCATTGTTTTGACTGTCGGAATAATAGTTATAGCTTTAAGTGGGTACCATCCCGGATCCAGGTGAATTTTATGATTTAACTTTCCACATTAGAAATTATCTCCTATTAACCTATTTACTCAATAATCTTCAGTTTTGCACTGCACCATTTAACGTAAGGGTCAGGGCTCTACAAGCGGCATATGGGGTCTCCAGGATACCTAGTTCTCGATTATTGTTGTTCTGGAAATTGTCACGTTTGTCAATTTCCAGAACATCCTACCAAATGTATCGGCCAGTGTGTCTAGTGACAGATATTAGTATGATACAGTTAGACGTGAGGCTATCGATCGACTTTTACGAATTCTGTAAATTATTGATCAGCCAGGGTCAACGGCTGGGCATGCTCTCATTCGGAGGGGTTCTATTCTCGATGTGTAAATAACTATTGAACGGTTACTAAACTTACTCTTGACCGTGGTTAGCGCTATTCAGCCTTGTAAATTGATTGATACTAGATATTTAAAAGGCTTTCAAACACGTGCTTCTAAGTACTTTTCAACTTATTTAATTATGTAGTTGGCTTCTAGAAGTGTTACATGTACCTACCTATGTTTAAACAATTAATATTGAGTTAGAAGTAACAAATGCTTGTTTTACCGATACTGTTTTAAAATGAGCGGAAAATAACTTTTGGTTATTTAATGACAATTGTAAATATTGAAGCCTCTAAAGCAAACGATATACTAATTCATATAACTAATAGTCTCCTCATGATATTTGTCTATGCTTTTAGGCAGCACATTGCAGTCAGGAAGTTACCTTCATCCACGTATTTTTCTGACAAACAAACATATTGCTTTTGTTAACACCATGGCGAGCATTGATTGCTTCACAGTCCGGAGCCCGCGACTTACAATAGACCTTCATCAAAAATTATAATTTTATTTAAAAATTACTAAATTTGCACACATCCATTACATGTTAATAATATGAATAGTAATTAATTCGTAATTTGTCGAATAATAAGTCGCGGCAGTGACTTGTAAGGAAGTTTAACCTCAAAGATACTAAAAGCGCACTTTTCGTATTGTACTAAATTGTTATGCTACATGGCCTAACGTACGTTAACAGCCATTCATAACATTTCGTAGACAAGTCGATTCGTTTTACGTAATATATTATGTAGGTCACCAGGTATCAGCGCCTGCGCAACTCGCAATCAACGAACTGTTGAACTTGAACTTGTAGTGTGTTCGTGTATACCAGAATTCGTGAAAACCTCTGTAATAATATTGACTGTCCTCCTAGCAACGTACATATATTTAGAATGAATGTCACGGCATTGTGTGTGCTTGTGAATTCGGTAATCTTGGTAAAGTAACGTTTGTCATTAAAATGCGTTTAAGCCTTTTTAATGACAGCAAACAAATGATGTAATGTTTTGCCTTCCATTGGCATTAATCACGCTGTGTACGAGAGATATTTAAGTACGTTCCTCGTTCTACCCAGATCTGCTGTTATACAAGTGCTTACGTTCTAGAGACTGAGAATATGTTTTTCAGGGGCATTAAACTGTATACAACCTAGTCATAGATTATCACTTTACAAGTTGTTAAACTTTTTTAGGGTTCCGAACCTCTATATTGAAAAACGGAACACTTATAGCAGGGGTGGCCAACTTGACTACTTTCTCAAGATCTACTTTTTACTGAAGAAACCTTGTGCGACTCACCAATTACATACTTCTTAAAATTTTAAATAAAACAGTTCGGGATACAATATTTTTATAGTAACCTTTTTTTTTAATTAGCTCGTACTGTCCCACTGCTGAGCAAAGGCCTCCCCCAAGTCCTCCCAGGAATTCTTTTCTCGCGCCACCTCGTACCAGCCCTCACGGTACGCATCTAGGTCATCTTGCCACCTCTTTTTGGGCCAGGCTCGGCGGCGCCGGCCATCTACGGTCACCCATTGCGTGGATACTTTATACCATTATTCACGTTTTGGAACGCAGCGTGGTGTTTCGAATTCTGTCCTGTCTTTTTATGCCCAGAATGCTGCGTTCCATCCCTCTTTGGCAAACTCCAAGGCCAAATTTACATAATGTATTTCTTGCCCATCTACCTCGACCCTAAGCTTCGTGCTGTTGGTCATTAGCTAGGTTTTAGACCGATTCATCGTAAGTCCTACCTTGAAGCTAGCTGTGCTGTGCTCAACTCTTAGAGCATGGTTTGGAGTTGTAGAGCTGTGGGAGCGAAAAGGACATTGTCGTGGGAAATCGGAGGTTTGTCAGCCTCCTTTTGCCGACGTCAATGCCTTATCAAAATATGTGCTCGTAAATGCTTTGGGAGAGAGCGGATCGCCCAGTTTAACACCCTTTTGAATTTCGAATGAAGGTCCAGCAGTATTCAGTTTTAAGTTAGCAGTGCTATTTTAATAAATATTTTATTAATTTATCCTACTTACTATTTATATAGTTATATTTATACATTACCTATATATTTTTCTAATTTTATTACCATTACCTATTTAAATAGTTGCGCATTCTGTTATACGTATTTATACTTTTTGCCTTGCCGCGATCGACTGGACTAATAGCCTTGATCGACTGGTTGCCATGCCTGCCTTATAGGATCACTCGGTTGTTTGTCTGTCTATCTGTCTTTCCATTTGTCACAGCCGATTTTCTCCGAATTTACTGGACCGATTCTCTGTGACCCAAACAAGGACGAGTAACGAAAAAAAAAAATTCGAAATTTGGATCACTTTTTGAGGGGAAAACTAGAAAACTTAAAAAAAAGTTTTTCTAACCGTACCCTGTGAGGTATTCAATGAAATGCCGTATTGTGAGGGTTTCGAATATTTGTTTTTTTTTTTTATTATTTAAAATAAATAGTTTTGAAGTTATTAACTACTGAGTCTAAATTTTTAAAAAGTAAGTAAGATAATAGCTCTTTGCCTATTCTATAGATTACAGGAAAGCCTTAAAGAAGTCTATGGATTTATTTATTTGGTTAACCAACAATATTGCAAAGTAATATGTTACAAAAATGAAGTTCGTGCATGCCAGTCCGTCTCGAACTTGGCAGGTTTTTTTTTATTATTGCCACGAGGCAACTGGAGAACCTATGACTATAGGTTTGCATGATTTTCTCAACAATTAGAACATTCATTAATTCATTTCGATTCTAGTTTTATTTTTATGAATTCCATACATCATTAATTTTTAGGTACGCCTTTCATTTTAGAGGACAACTATAAATAGTCAATTTCATTGCAAGGTAGATAAAATCATTATTTATACAAACTATTCATATTGAACTTATACTTTGCCTTGACTTTTTTTCTACGCTGTTAGTTGAATAGAAAACGCAACCGAAAGATTATTTTATTGAGATTATAATTACATTTAATAATAAAATGGCCCTTTACCAACAGTACAATTATTTATTTAATACGCCTTTTTAAATTTAATAACATCATATTATCTTGTTCTCTGGTACCTACCAGCTTACGAATAGCTCAAATGGTTTCATTTGCTAGTCAGGGTTGCCAGCCCTAAGCTAACCGCTCTATTATATTTATGCAAAAACTAGTGGCCCGCCCCGACTTCGCCCAGATGTATTCTTTTTTAAATTGTCTTTCATAAGAACCTTCTCCTGACACAACAAAAACAGGAATTAGCGAAATCGGTCCAGCCGTTCACGCGTGATGCCGTGACCAAGGGAAATAGGGATGCGTTTTTATATATTTAAGATAGATGTATGTATTATTTGTTTCTTTACAAAAACCTAACACGCAATCCTAGATCATCACAGTATCTACGTATCTTCGTCATTTTTGAGGACAGCTAGGTACGGATATAGAGTCAGTCGCCTATTCCCATTCATAGAAACCGCACGAGCACGTCTACACGTGAATCTTGAAGTCACGTGTGTTGTTGAGTGATGGTCACTCAACACGCGAGGTAGAGCGAAGTGCAGAAGCCACGGCAGCTCTAATTCTAACTCACTTAGTAGTCGACGCAGACTCACGTCCGGCCACAACGACCGAATTATGAATCTATTCACCTTTATGGTAATCATGTATGAGCAAGGTGAATTCATGTCATTATAGCTGAAAAAAAACACTTAATAACGTACTTAATATTCCTCTTTTCTGTCCTTGTCCACAGCTACAAAAATATACTGGAGGCTCACTCAAGATGTTATAAGTAAACGGAACAAATAAATTACCAAGTATATCATTCAACGAACGATCATTAAAAGACAGAAAGATGCAGTGGTCCTGGAGGCAAGCGTTTTACTGCATCACAGGAGTTCTTGGGAAGGAGGAAAATGAGTCGAGTGAACCGTTCACGCGGTCGTGCTTCGGAAGGATCTCCCCGCTGTACTGGAGGGTGCCCATCCTGGTGTGGGCACTGGTCGTGCTGTTCTGGTCTATGTCCTTCTTCTGGGGCCCCACAGAGAAGTTCTTCCTGTACATGACGCACTGGGGCCTGGCATTTATCGTACTGGAGTCGTCATTCGGGATATACGTGGCTATAGGACGGAGAGGCTTAACAGGTAGGTGCTTTGTTGCATTTTAATTAGTGTATCTGCTAATCAAGTGATAATGGCCGACTTCCGAGTCAGTCGGTGGTGCGTGACTCATGGCGGTGGTTGCTCCACCTCGTGTTTCACATAGCATCCTGGCGGGCAGGCGGGCTGTCTGGTGCAAGTCCCTCGATACCTGCTCTTATACTGACTGTTGGCTTGACAACTACAACATTCTTGTATCGTTTAATGGATTCGCGGCACCGACTTAGTCACGCGTGCATGAGTCTTTCGCAAAAGAAAACAACTAAACTGGAAATTTTATCTTTATTACTACGATCAAATATCGATTAAATACTTAAATCAAAACTTTGGTTCGTGCATATATTTTATAACAAGCTGTTTATTCTGCATAATATATGAATTATCGAGTAATAGGTAGGTGATTAACTGTCTAGGTGAAAATGCTTTCTTATTCAAAACGAATTTTCGAAGTTGTTAATCAATGTTTTTTTTTAAGTAACCAACTTAAAAGTATAATTATGTTTTAGTATCACCTAGTTAATTATTTTCTTGTGCAAGTTCATTGTTATTGCCGTAATTATAATAGTACATGTAATTAAGATTGTTAATAAATTGTTATTGTGTAGTAGGTATAACTGGGATCGTGGGATGGTTGGATCTTGATCAAACAAAAGATAAGAACAAGTCACACAAACTGTTTTCCACAATTTACGAACACGTGCAGATTCGTCATCTAAATAAATACATCTCTTATCACATCACTTAGTAACACTTATAATATTTTTATGGATTTTAAATGTGGGTTCCTATTTAATAGAATCGTTTTTCTTATAATACTTGCAATTTATTCTAACTGTTAAAAGTTATAGCGGTACAAAGACTTATTAAATAGCATTATTATACAAATAATTCGCTTCATACCTCTAGCATTTGTTGATAAGAAGCACACGAACAGGAAACATTTCTAATGGTGGAAGGGGAATATGTGCAAAACTATATAAATTACCATCAGTTAAAAATAATTCGCCTTACATTCTACAGTTTAAATCATCGTTATTGAAAATTTAATCAATAGTAACAAAAGCTTTGTTTTAAAGAACGCCAAGTTAATATTCAAACTTAGACTCGGTTATACTGAAAAGAAGTAAAATAGCTACAAAAAAATCGGTATTGCAAGAAACGATTAAAAGTCTGTGTTGCAAGACCTTGGCGATACAATAAGGAACAAGTTCATTACAGACTGCGCTATTACAAGATCAGGCCGTCCTCACGCTTCACTGCTTGCAGCAAATTTTCACTGCTTAGTTTATCACTCACTATGTACACGATCGGTCCTATTTAACGCTGCACCACTGGGCCGATAAAACTAAGGTTATCATCATTATCTACAACAACGTGTGACGGATCATGTGATCGCGCGCTCAACAAAGACCGTCTGGAAATGTGGCTAGGAAGTGATTGTTTACAGTGTTCTTTGTTAGTGTTGGCGAGGTGCCAAGTGTGTGGTAGTGCGGCCTCAGCGCGATGCTGTGCAAGTGTGCGGGGCACTGTGGCTGGCGCCTGTGCTTGCTGGAGCACCCGGCGCCCAGCAACTTCTACGTGAGCTGCTGGCAAGGCAACCGCTCGGCCGCGCCGCTGCTGATTCTCAGAAGTTTCCTTTTCCTGTTGTCGACGAGCGTGCTGCTCGCGTCTATCGCTGTGCCCTTGACACTGAACACACATTTCGGCTACTGGTTCATATACCTAACACATTGGGGTTTCCTACTAATCGTTCTCACTACGGGCTTCGGTGCTGCTGTATCAGCATATGCTTACTTTAAAAAGCCTATTGGTACGCTTTTTACTATTTCTTTTCTATGTTTGTCTAGGCACGTGTATGATATGTTCTGATAAAACCGCACGTAGGTTTGTCATCAAACATAAGCACTACTTGAAAACAATCAGTCGTTCGCAGGATTGATTACAGACCTTAATTGACACAGTTTTTAAGGAGATGGTTTATTGTTTTAAAGAATGTATGGGGGCCAGTTGGTGTCACGTCAAAGAATAATATGTGGCACGTGGCTGCGGACAGCGTCACGTAGGAACGCGGACGGCGACCTCGCGCCGGCTCGTGAGGTCTCATAACATACTGCCTCCACATTATCTCATCTATCACTCGCTAACTCTGCGTAACGCACTATATATATGCATATTTAAATAACCAGTTCATGTACCTGCATATGTAAACTAATACATTTGTAACCATGTTAACCATTTTATGTAGGTCATGAATCACATTCTATAGTAGAGCGGATGAATTAGTTATGTTCCGTTGCCGCCGCACCGTGCGACCAATGTTAGCGGAAGATGTAAACATTACGTTCACAAAATTATACATTCGTAGTTCGTAGGCCTCATTGATGACCGGAAAGTTAAAGTCGTTTCTGCTGCATTTTGAGTTTGATATTGGCCAATACGGTATACTAGCAATGTGGAAACGGTAGTAGTTTTTGTATAGCTAGGGCTATCCAGTATCCATAAATGTCGCAGTTTAGTGGTTTAAGTTCACCTCGTCCCAAAATTAGAAACATTTTCTTTAAATTCCAAATCAAGACAGTTACTTCACTTTGACATTGAAACTGCTATCAATATTTGAATATCTCTTATAACCTGTGTACAAGGTTACGTTTCGATTGCTATGATATTTGATCTACAGATGCAACATTCGGCCTGCCATGGTACGTGAAGACGTACTGGATCCTCTACAACATCACAATTCCCGTCGCCTTCCTCATCACAGTCTTCTACTGGGGAATCCTGAGGACTTGTAAGTTGTAAAATCTCCTATATCTTATTTACCTTAACATTCTTGCTAAACATCATAATCCACGATGGTTAATTACTGAAAAGTAATTTCTCTTTTATCAAAATTTATAATTGTTCGGCTAATTAGAAAGACGACCTTATGATTGTCCCAGTTTGGACCAGACGTTGTTTGTTAAAAATAGATTTAACCTTTCATTTTCTAACTCCTTATGCCATGGGCCTAGCTATCAGATTAGACGTTCAGAACTCAAAACCACTATCAGCCTTGCAACTGTCTCGTTTCAAACAGAATTATTTTGAAAATGTATAACGATTGCGTCGCCGTCGTAACAAGCGATGATAATGTTTGATTGACAGTTGCGAAATAGTGTTAATTTAGAGTTTACAAAATGTTTGCAATGATTGTTATAATTAGCGTTCACGATTTTATACTTACCTATCATTTAAACTTGTTGGCAGCTCAGTTCAAATTCTACAAAACAAACGCGCCAACACAGCAAAAAGGGTGCAGAACTATACTTCAAAGTTGGTAAATCTAGATTTCTAGAGCTCACGCATCCATTGCTCGCCCTAGATGTATATTAATTGATAATGAGTGTTCAGATCCTTTTATTCACACTCTGATAAAAAAGGCACCTTCTGTTATCTGTAATTCGGCATTGGTTTTTAAACGACTTAAAAAAGAGGAGAATTTTTTGTTTGAATGTGTGTTCCGTTTTAAAAGGAGGAGGTTCTCAATTCGGTTGTATGTTTTTTTTGTATGTTTGTTACCTCATAACTCCGTCATTTATGACCGATTTTAAAAATACTTATTTATTTGAAAGAATATACTTTCCGAGTGGTTCCATAGAAATTTCATCGGTTCAGTACTTTGGTTTTATATGTAGCTGGAAAAAAAATGTCATCAAAGTAAACAAAATTGCGTATTTTGCTTTCCTGTCCAGTGGTGTTATAAGGTGTGGGCAGTGTCGGATTAAGCCAGTGCGGGGCCTTTAGCAAATTTACCAAGAGGCCCCCTAAACTTGGCTTCATTATCCTATTAGATAAATTGACTTGTGTAGAATAAATTATATTCACCATGAACATCCTTTTGGTCAAAGAGTCGTCACATTAGGGCCCACCATTTCTTCGTCAAATTTGCCTTTTTATGTATGCAACCAATTCCTGCTATATGGCTAATCCGACACTGGGTGTGAGGTACCACTAAAAAGTGAAACATAAAAACTTTTTTATAAAAAATACAACCGACTTCTAAATAAAAAAGAAAACACTACAAAGTATAAAATAACTGAAATTTCGGAAGTCGATGTTAAAATACGAAGAAACAAAAACAAAAACACCGACTTCCGAAATTAAAGTATTTTTAGCTCTCCTGGTTTTTGCTTAAACTAGTTTTACCTGAGTTTATAAGGAGAGCAAAAATATATCCAGACTTTACCAAGAATGTATCAAGCACTCAACAAAAAAATATTCAATTCTGAAAAGACTTTCAAAAATAATTGACAGACGCTCCTTTCAAAATACTGGTGTTGAGCTGTATCTGGTTATACTGTAACATTCCCTCGAGTCCGGGTTTTACCTAGTATGATCTCCCATCCCGTAACATTAGTAAATTATCTTTAAACTGTGTATTTTGTAAAATGATATAATTACAAATATATATAACTAGCTTTAATCCGCGCCCTCGCTCGCGTTAAAGTAGCTTATAATCATATCCATCTATCTCTGTCTGAAAATTTCACATTAATAATATTATTATTAGCAATAAATATATTGAGTATTGAGTATTGAGTATACTTAGGATTCATTATACTGTTTTTTTTCCAGCGGCCAACACAGTAAACTTCGCGCCAAACCCGGTGCTGGACGTGATGCTGCACGGCGTGAACTCAGCAGTGATGCTGGTTGAGCTGGTGTGCTCCGCGCACCCGTCGCGCCTCATGCACGTCATGCAGCCTCTATACTTTGCCGGCGCCTACATGCTCTTCAGCGTCATCTACTACTTCGCTGGCGGACTAGACCCGTGAGTCAACCGTTTATTTATTTATTAAAACTTCATACAACTCTTCAGTACAAACGGTACTGCGGCTTAATGCCTCAGGCATTCTCTACCAGTCAATCAAGGGTGGTGCAGAGATAATATGGTAGGTAAACCATAACACCAGTCCTTTATCTCAACTAAAGGTCAGTAACGTTCAGTCAGAATGTTGATCAATTTTAGTGCACGTTGATGTGTATGAAACTCCATGGACACTCTTTTAAATCAAGTTATTACAGGATCTTGTTCAGATATCCAGTGCCGGATTAAGCCAGCGCAGGGCCCGTAGCAAATTTTGCTAAAGCGAAAAGTTGATTGCTGAGCGCAGGTGCGGCCTGCTGAGAGAAT
This sequence comes from Mamestra configurata, assembly GCA_002192655.3. Classification (NCBI taxonomy): domain Eukaryota; kingdom Metazoa; phylum Arthropoda; class Insecta; order Lepidoptera; family Noctuidae; genus Mamestra; species Mamestra configurata. The sequence goes on from NDFZ01005405.1 coordinate 640,826, forward strand.
ACCGAAAATATATCTAATAAATTTTCAGATGTTAGCCCTGAACTTTTCACCCTGAATATAGTAGCTCAAAAACCGTACCAGCTTCCCTTCTATGATTTCACGGGCCACGGGGTAGTAACTACATATTAAGTAATCTGTGCCACGGGGCACTGCGCCTGACCCTATAGGTTTTGCCTAGATTGTCTATCCGATCTATATCTATATGGACCGGATCCGGGGCTTCTTGCTTGATATTACTTGTTAGTTTGAAAAAAAAAAATTTTTTAACACAATTGCCCAAAAAATGCATTTACGTACGACGCCTGTATACGTTGTTCGAAAGTTAAAAGTTACGCACCATACATTGGAAAGTGTGGTAAAATAGGTACTCTCATCTAAGTACCTAGTTTACCGCACTCCTCTGTGTATAGCGCCGTGCGTATTCTTTACGGTTTTTTTTTAAATTACCATTAAAAATATAAGATTTTCAAGGAGTTTCACATTACTAGAAAAAATAAGCTGAATGATCGAACCACCTTGGAAGCGCTTTTGCTCAATACATTTGTCTCATTTTAACAATAAAGAGAAAATGACCACCACGCACACGTGGCGCCATTTGCAAATTCGCGCTATTTTCATATAAGGAACGTCAAAGATTGTTGCGACTTTCCGACTGATATCTAAAAATTAAAAGTTTGTTTCATTACCTATTGTACTGTTTTCTCACAAATGTTTTGAAAAATGTTGTATGACACACGTGCGGAAATTAGTTTGAATTGGAAAGTGCAACTTACCGCACTCGTATAAATAACTATTATTTGCGCGAAGTATGACCCATATCATAAAAAAATAAGGGTCCCGTAGCATTTATTGACGCTTGCTACGTGGCTAATCCGTCACTGCAGATCTCTCTTGCCAGTCTACCACTCATATGGTATTCTGCAATCACAACCAGCATCCTACAGTAAAGGTATGGATAAAGAGGTCTTCAGTTATATATTGAGAGCTCGTTGTACTATGTTAAAGACATCAAATAAGACATTTAAAATCATCCATTGATCTCCAGCATTGGAATATCACCCATCCCATAATAAACTCATAGATTAGTTCAATATTCCCGGGTCCAATATTTTTGAAAATACTTTCTAACAAAAGAAGTAGGTCGCGTTCCCGCTAGGTGGACATGTCTATTGACACCTTTTACCGACGAGACTTACACACTTATAAGTAACTACGACCGACGGTTCGACGATTTTATAAACCTATTTTCGGCTAGTGGGTCTCATTAACCACGCTCACATGTGTGAAGGATACCTTCACAGTTCACACCAATTAATAGATCAATGCTACCTGCAAAAGACCTTAACAAGCTTTAGATAAACATTCTTTGATATGACGAAATCACACGCGAACTACATAATAACTCAATTTGATCTTAAAATACACTTAACACATTTGACAACCTTCAATAAATAATCAGTAAGTTATTAACTCATGTCAAAGTGACCGGGCATTAAATATTTACACAGACGTTAGTGTAACAACTCCTAACATGCTAATATTGACTCTAATATTATATAATTAACGATATAGTACCTACTCAGATCGGACGTTTTCGTAACAAAGATACTACGCTTGCATCAACGTAAAAGTTCAAGATCAACATTTTGATAATGTTCTAATTGATTGTTCCGCGCGATCGGAGATTGTTTATTGTGATGTCGCAACGAGGAGCCTCGACATCTACCTGACACATGACCACATGCCCACTGCGGCGAGAGGTCGATGGTCACTCACTCGACCATAATCATATTCAAGTTCACAACTATTATGTACGGTGACATTGATTTTATAGCAAAAGCGTTGAAATGCCGCAGATTCACGAACCGCCATAACACGCAAAGCCTATGGCAGGGGTGACGCATCTTTAAGATCTTGTGTCACCTTAGAAGCTTTACCTTGTTTCCGATTTCGGGGACAATAAAACAAGGAAACAAACAATTCCAAAAAAACCTTTGATTAGTATGCAGAACTTGTATATTCGCATGACACGGCTCTACGCATATTTGTTTTATGTTTTCGGTTTGAGGACATCTACGGTGAAGTTACCAAAGACTTGCCTATAAATAGTTGCCCGTCAGGTTCAGATAAATTGTAAAGGTATCTTCCTTACTATCTCGGATAAATTCAATTTGATTTATTGTTAGGCCAACATTGCGTTTCTTAAGAGTCGAGAGAAGAAGAAGAAAACATTTTATTTTATATTTGAACTACATAAAGCTTCATTGGCTTGCCTGACTCGTAAATAAGACAACTGTTAATAAAATGTAATCACAATAAATCGTATGGGAACGTAAAACTAACTTTATTGTGATCTATTCGATACCATAATAAATCTTTTGTTACGAAAAGCTGCGCTTGCGCCACGTGAGAAATACACACGATTTTTGGGCGTAAGATTATGATAGAAGTAAATACAATGATCTCACATTAAGGTTCCGGTTGGTACTCATTTAGCGTCTGTTTCCCAACTGAACCGCAAATAGGAGAATAACAATGCATATGTAATGTTTAATATCTCACGCACACAATAGCACAGAGCTGGGTGTGAAACTGTGAATTTTATAATAAGATGAGATGTTGCTGAATGTATAAAGCATTGCAAATACAGTCTTTAAAATAGTTATTCATTTAAAGCCTCCATTTGACAAATGTTTGTTATTATAGCTGTAATTATCTATGTATAAGCCAGATAAATATGCTAATAACATGAATGCAGGTCAAAATAAAAGCAAACCCTCCTGGTTTTGTTTCGACATTGTTCAATACAACTGTAATTCCAAAGTTACTATAACATCGAGCAAATGAATGAAGACTGTTACCAAACCTGCACGGCATTTACTATACTTATTCATACAAACATTATGCACGGTACTCAGTTAAATGTGAACGAGCGCAGTGTATACTCGTACACCAAAGATACGCATGCGAAGCCTTGGCTTTATTTATCAAAACCGCAAATATGTACCCAAGGAGTGTTTGCTAAACACAAACAAAGCCCTTTGTCAACAGAGACCAGTGCATTCAATGACATTTTGGAATTTATCGATTAGGAACATTTTATTAATAACAGTATAAAAAGTAATGTTTCCCTGAACTTTGCATAACTGTATAAGCAGTTTATTTGTCTTTTACGACAGTACAGACTTTTATCCGGTGAAAACTACTTAATGCTAATCCACCGGTTCTTTTTTTGGTATATTAGTTATTTGATATTATAGCAGCTCTACATACTCTTCCTCATTCCAAAAACTATTTACGGCTTCATCTTTTAATTCCATTTTTATGACATCAATATACGGTACTTATTAAGTAGGTACTTAATTAATAACTTCACAAAACTCTCTTGACAAAAAATTGAAAATTGCTGAGTACCTAGGTCGAACTTACTTGGCCGATAGGGTCAGGGATGCTCCCCGTAAGCCCCGGGGCCCGGGTCGGTATAGTGATGGATGGAATAATTTCGGAAATTCATGAAATATACAAATGGATCAGTATATTATTGATAGGGTTGTCACTTTCACCAAAAGCTCAAAAACTCAATATAGTAAGCAAAAGCAAGCGAGGCTAACTAAAGAATTTTTACACCTTGGATGAACCATCTAATTTATATGTAGGCCGTAAGTAAAAGTCGTAAGAGCGGGCCCTAGCCCTAGGTTACACGGGCCTCCTACCCTACCAACGTCCTGCCTTGCGGCAAGCCCCGCAAGTCAGGACCGTGGGGGCCCGCGTAGGCTAGGGCCCGGCTGGCAATCGCCTATGGCCTGTCGACTCAGCCGGAAACCCGCTTATAGTCACCTCAGTACACATCCCTTAATCTACGATTATTTATGTTTTTTTAATAAATTAAAAAAAAAATACAGAAAAATGAGCTACATGCTAAACAACACTTATTTTGCTCTCTGCTTCAAAAGATTCAAAGGAGATAAAAATAAATCGCACACCGTGGGAACGACCTTGCTCTGTGTTCTGACTGACAGCCATCCGCTCTGAGATCCTTATCACTAACACACACTTAATCACCAATTATCGTACTGCATTTAACTAAGTAAAATCTAGCCCCTTTCGTTCAATCCATCGAAAGGTTGTCTGTAAGAAGTTGCCCTATGCGATTAGACTGCCATTGCATAATTTGCATACATAATTTTTGGCCAGAGCTCATTATTTGGTGTACAGTAAAATACATAAGCTTTTAAATGGACAATATAACATATATTCTAAATTTTGTTTTCTACTCACATACTAATTATTTTAACTCGAATTATGGTAAAAAGTGCAACTATATATCGAAGTCTAAATAAATTAAAGTTAAAAGACAAGGCCATGCTGTGAGATATTTAACTTTTAAATCATGAATACCTTGAGTATCGTTTTTATGTCTTGCGCAATTAAAGATCTCGGTTTTGGTTTAGTTTTTACTATATTTTGTTAACCTTGATCGAATTGTGAAAACGTGTATGGAAAACTATATACATTGTTTTAATTATAATATTCTGAACAGAAAACTTTTCGTACCTTCTGCTTTGAAAAAACCGAGTGATGTTTTGTCAAAAAGGTTTACCTCAAAGCTTTGGATAAATATGTATTGTGGCTATTTGTCATGGATATTTTTATTCCGGAAATTATACATAAGCCTATCTACGGATTTATGAAATCCGCACATTATCAACTGCTTATCAAATCATCCGAATAAAAGTGGCCCCAAATATCCATAGATAACTGTATTGATTCCGACTCGCTTATTTACACAGAATAGTGAATCAAGTCATGGTTTTTTTTCCAGATGGGGTAACACGTTCATCTACCCCGTGGTGGACTGGTCCAAGCCGGAGCAGACGATGGTGGTGATCACACTGACGGCGCTGTTCCTGGCGCTGATGCACCTGCTCACCGTGGGCATCGCAGCGGCGCGCGACGCCATCGCCAAACGACGCCTCGACGTGCCCGCCGGCGTCTACAACGATGCGTTCACACCTTAACACATTTACCAAATAATATCTGCTAGATACAATACCTCTAGCAACACAGGCCATGACACCTCCCAAAGATAGGCTGGATGACAACTTCCCCTTGTAAGGGTTTTTAATCAAGTGAGAATGTGTGTGAAACTAATTAATAAACTATTCTGGGTGTGTAGGTAGTATATTAAAATGTGATATAATTTAACGAAATCAAAATCTAATCTAATTCGAACCTTTAAGGGAATATGCGGTAGATTGGTCTAGGTATGTTATTGTTTGTACTTAATTAGCGCTGAACAGCAACATTTTGTAAATCGTCAGAAAATAACGTTTGGTTTTATGATCTTCGTTTTTTTGCTTTAATCAAAGCGCACTGTGATTTTAGTTATTTAAGATTTGTACATAGGCTATCCAGTCTTTTTATAAAATGGTTTGTAAATAAATTAGAAAGTAGAGATAGATTTCTATGGTCTTAACTCAATACGACGTTATAAAACATTTTAATTAAATACTTTAACGTGTTTATGGCTATTATTTTAACCCCATGTTTTTGCCTAGACTAGGTACGGATGACATGAAAAAAAAAAACATATCACTTATGCATTCGCATGTCAGTCGTAATCTGTCAAAAATATATGGAAATTGATGCTCTTTTGACAGATTGCGGCTGAGGTGCCAATGCGAACATTCATTGCTTAAAAAATAGTAGAATTGGCCCTCAGATTAAAATGGATTTGTAAGTCAAAGTTCAGTTCTATTCATTCATCCCTTATTCTGAACCATACCTGTAGGGACACCTCTGGTGTCATACCCGTCCCGGATTTGGGCAATCCTGCCTTTTCTTGATAGCCATTTTGGGACCAACACACACATTTTCTAATGTTGTGTAGGTACGTTTAGTTGAAAATGTTTGCTTGTACTCGTAATCTAACCAAAATACAGTTTATGTTCGGTAGTTAACTACAACAAATTTTGAAGTGAAGTTTTCTGCAGTCACAGCCGATTTGCGCCGAATCTACTGGACCGATTAAGTTGAAAGAACAATGGCAGCCACCCGTACATTGTTTTAGCTGAGATTAAATTCCTATGTCTTTAAATGAAAAATATCTTGTTTAACTCAGCGTAACCTAAGTCAAATTTAAGTCAACCAAGATTTCGCTATTGTTCTTTGGTACACATATAAACTTCTGTGACCCAAACAGGAGGCGTAGCGTAAATAAATACATTTTCAATTTAGGGTCACTTTTTGAGGAAATATTAGAAAGATGATAGAACCTTTGTGGCATAGCTCTCGTCACCATTTTGATTTTTACAAAATTACGGCGCGCGATTTAACAAGTATTATATGGGTAGAGGGTCCTTAAACAAAGAAAAAATGTTCGCAACAGGATGCTCTAAAGTTTCACGTTGCCGAGATATTTGGTGGTAAAGTGCCAAGTGAGAACAATGACAATAATTAAAAATGAACTAATCACGTGCATATGCATATATACAGTAGATTGTATTCCAAGAATAGTTCCCGGCTTAATTTAACCCTCCTATATAAATAAAACACTATTTTTTTGCAATTTCGATGCGAGTTAGTAGGCAAGTTCTTAATAAAGTGATTTGCACGAGCTTTTATTTATACTTTCTTCCATTAAGTGTTTGATTTAAACTGGGATCTATTATTTGAATATAATCTAATGCATATAAGCACGAAATTAATTTCGGGGTTTCGAACATCCGTAGGAAATTACTGAAGGCCAATTCTACTCATTTAAGCAACGTTCGTTTTTGCATGGCCGTCGCAATCTGTCAAAAATGTATGCAAGTCGAGACTTTTTTGACAGTTTGTGACTGATATGCGAATACGAACAATGCTTATAAATTTGTAGAAATGGCACTAAAAAAAAATTGTTGTACAATATCGACAAGTAAGTCATTGCTTCGCGGATTGTCAGGATGTAATACGTCATTTGTGTATCTTGCTAAAGGAGAGTGTGAAAGGTGTCACGCTCGGTTTTCAAGGAAAAGTTTACAATGGCGTCTCTATCAACGCGCCCAGCAGCTAAAATTTAAGTGCGCGGTGTGGTCATTCGTCATACAAATCTCTCATGTGGTGCGGCTGCATATTATTATGCGTGAGACGCACGTTATTACAAGAAGTTTAAACTGCGATGAGTGATGCACCTCTCTGAGTGTTCCAAGTTCCAATACCTTCCATGATACTTTCTCATTGACTAAAGTTTTAATGTAATCAAGACGTCATTGTTCTATTGTTATCTACTGAAACGTATGGATCATGGAAGGCACACAATCACGAACTAATCAGAGATAACCGCGCCGGTTCGCAGTCGATAGTGGTCACGCTCGCTCGATATCGTCTCGATAAATTGAACCAAATATATTTTGCGAAAAATGGCCGAAAAAGTGAAAAGTTATTTTAAAAAAGAGTTCCGCTTGCACATGTTTTCATTAGAACATGAAGATGCATCAGACTTTTATCTTAGTTGTTGGCAAAGGAATCGTTCTTGCTGGCCATTGTTATTTATTAGAACTTTGATATTTATTGGTTGTTTGAGTACTTTAATTGCTTCCATGGTCCTCATGACCCAGGGACAAATGAAATTTGGACTCTGGTTTATTTTCATGACACATTGGGGGCTGCTTTTTAACACAATATCTGCAGCATTGGCGTGGACTGTTTCCGTCGTGGAGTTCCTCAAAGGACCAGGTAAGTCCAGAATGTTGAAACGGTTAAAATGTTACTACGCAAACTGGTTTTTAAACATTCCACTTGTTTTTAATCATTCCACTTGTTTTTAAACATTCCACTTGTCTTTAAACATTCCACTTGTTTTTAAACATTCCACTTGTCTTTAAACATTCCACTTGTTTTTGAACATTCCACTTGTTTTTATTCGAATATTAATTATTTTTCTTTTGACTTTTGTCAAAAAAGCCTCAATTTCCATTCATTTTTGTCAGATTGCGATTGAATTAGCTCTCTGGTCCAAAGTAGGTAGGTACCTACATACTTAACTTTTCTCAACCCATTTTCCTGTAAGTTTCTCTTTTGAGAACGAGTAGGCTATATGTTTGATATTATATTTTGATATTTACTGTTTCTAAGCAATTTCTATTAAAATAATGGGCTGTTCTATTCACTGCTGACCTTTACGGATCAGAAGACGTTAATCACCGGATGGTGGCTACCAAAATCCCCAACATAAGGTTCTGTCCTCTTTTCGTATAATCAGGTCATCCTTATCACTGCGTAACTATGTGTGGGCAGGAAAATGTTTCTAAAATTTGGAATTTACTCTTAAAAATGAATCATACAGATAATTTTTGCTATTTCTAGACATGAAAGATAATGTAGATAAAATTCATTGAAGTGATACAATTTTAATAATCACAATGACTCAACAAAATGGACTAAAGGTAATACCAAAGTAATCCTTAATTAATTGAAGATAACAGAGGTCTAATTAAAATCATATTGCTCACAGCATGAACCTAATATACAAACTCAAGAACCTGCCCCAGTATATTTCTAACATTACATGTCATTCCGAAAATACCGAGAATAATGTTTGCCCATGAATATTTTTACATACCAGTAACGAACGTATGAAGTCTACCAACATATCTAGCACGGAAATAACGAGGATTATACTGTACCTATGTTAAATAATGTTATCGTGTAAAGTACTATCCAAGGATCGTATCGAAATCGATTAACAACAATCGATCAATGTACTTGGGGAAATGTGTTACCAATTCTTGTTATCTGAGTTACTCCTAATTTTATTAACATATTATGACTCAAACGTTGCCTTTTACCATTGCCAAACAAGTTATACTTACGTACCTATATGAAATCATAAAAAAATAAAAGTAAAAATAAGTGGGATGTATAGGTAACCGGAAAATTGCAGACTCCGTGAGATTATAATAAATCTTGATTAGATTATAATTTCTTACTATATTATGAAAAAATCGTTTTGAATACAGTAAACCCCATCCAAATTCAATAGTTTCCAATATATCCGTGTATTATTTATAAAAAATAGTTTACAATTTCACGCGATATTTTACAATCTTACGGAGTTTGCCATTTTCCGGTGACATATTTAAACAGGGGAAAACGCAGAACTCACCGCGCATCGGAAAAATCGTCCGTATCGTTTGCAATGAGAAAAGTGCCCAAAACACTTTCAGCATTGTCACGTTTAATTCTGGTTAAAGACGTTTCATTCTCATAAAGAAATTTACATTTCACTTACATGAGAACAAATTTAAATATAAAAACTAATCATTGTCCTTCGACACTCGGACTTACAATGAATGTAACTTGTTATAATTATACGAGTATATTATTAACTCACATTACTTACAAATTAACAAGGTTTGTGGGTACTCCCAAAAAATCTAAGTTGTGCCACTACTCGAAAATACCCTGCTTGACGATAAAGAGTGTATTTTTGAATTGCTGATTTTTTCCCGCTTTTATTCCGTTTGTATAAATTTTTCCGGTAATAATACTACCTAGGTCACAAGAAGACGAGACAATGACAATCGAAGTCTTAAAAGAAAATAGGATGGGTTGATTGTATAAGTCGACATACGACTAAAGTCTAAGTTGACATAATTTGTCATCTTTCACTATACATATGTATGTCATCTTGCACACCTAAGTGTTATTTATCTTTGTTTTATTTTTTATTTTAATATTCAGTTGATTGTTCTAAAACTATAATAATTTCGTTGATTATGAAAAATTTAAAAATATACGTAAGATCATTATGACTTATTTATTTTAAATATTTGTGTTGAAACAAAAAGTATGTCATCTTAAGCACACTTCCTCTATGTAATTTAATGTCGGCATTTATCAAATTATCAGTAAATGATATTTATTTTGTAAGTAGGTTAAACATAACACTTTTACACGTCAATCTTTTTTGTTCATTTTGTAACTAGATGAGGTCGGTGTTTCCCTGGTTACTACCCTGAGAAGAAATACCGAAACAAACTCAGAGGTCAAAGTCTCTTTTAAAGTCGTACAATTGTACTGGTCAAATTATATGAGAACCATGTAGGTTAATGTCTGAAGTGGTGTTTTGAGGAAAGTACCACACAGAATTGAGTGGACCTGTGCAGTCAGTGCAAGCCTTGGTTAGTAGTCGAGTAGCTCAACTTAGAACCAATAAGGAGCTCAATTTTCAATGCCAATGAACGAACATTTGGGTAGGCCACGAAAAGTACTCAAACGGCCAGACATCGTTAAAAAAATACTTGAAGAAAAAAAAAGAAAACCCATATAGGTCCTCATGTTCACAATAAAGAATTAAAATAAAATTTTAAAAAATATATAAATACTTAACAAAGTAAACATTCATGACAAAAAGTATACAAAAAAACGAATAAAAAATAAAAGGTATATAAACGTAAGTATAAACATTGGCATGTACATCATTGAAGCAGCTGAATCCCAAGCCTTTTTGTCTTCAAGATAGTCTTTAACTGAGTAAAAAGCTTTCTGGCATAGCTTACGTTTTATAAGTAATTTCAATTTATTAATACTAAGGTCTTGAACATGACTAGGGAGTTTATTATAAAAACGTATATGAACCACCTGTTTTAGTAAATAAAGGTTACAATAATACTCATTTGGACTCTGGGTTTACGGCTTGTTAGGCTTGCCGGGAACTTAAAGAGGTCTGATTAAATGCTATTATTAGGGTTTGAGTATCTGCGGATAGGACGAAGACCTCTCCTAGAAAAAGTGAGCCAGGGAAGCTATAACCCTTATTCTCTGCTGCTGTGTTAATAATCAATATTTAATAAGTTTAAGATTTAGAACAGTGATCTCCTACATCAGAGATCTTAAAAATAAAATATGACAAACTTCATGAAACTGGAAGTAAATCACATAAGTACTACTCCAACACTAAGATATTAAAAAACCATAGCATTATCAACCCATGGGAATATCGAACCAGTGGGAGCATTCCACTACTAGGACATAGGCCTCCTGAGTACATAACTTCGTATTTTGGTTCTAGAACGGCCGGTACCCTCACAACGAATTGACACTATTGGTGATGAAATAATTGCAAAAGTAAAGTGCCTGTCTGGGTTCGATCTCACCGCTGGGCTAACGCGTTACATATCCAGCCTGGGTTTGAAGTAAGAAATACCATCCGTATATACTACCTCCATGATTTCAGACTCGAGTCCGACGTCACTGGTGAAGCTGTACTGGTCAGTCTTCAACGCCACCATCTCCGTGGCGTTCTTCATCACAGCCTTCTACTGGGCCATGCTCACTGACATGGATGGTGAGTGCTTCGATTATATCTAAATCATCATTATCAGGAGTTATATTCAAATAGCTAAGAGCATTTAAGCAACCCAATTTTATGCTGACTGATTTCTTGTAAAATGTTGCAGTTGTGTAACTTCCATGGCAAAGTACCGACGTAGATTGTGTTGTATTAATTAACGAAATCGAAAGTACAGATGTGTTGCGAAGGGCAATTTATTACATGTGTAGTTAATTGTAAAAAGGTCATGAACACACAAACTACAAATTGCTAAAAACTATCGTATCGTATTTCTAACCAACCGTTTATAACTTACCGGACTTATTACGCCTGCTTTAGTGGAAGTCGACTACGCCCTGGACCCGGTGTTGGACGTGTTTGTGCACGGCATCAACTCGGTGCTGATGTTCTGTCTGCTCATCACCTCGCGCCACCCCGTCCGACTGCTGCACTTCTACATACCCCTTATCCTCGGAATCATCTATATGCTCTTCAGCGTCATTTACTACGCAGCCGGCGGACTGAGTCCGTAAGTATTGTACCTACATGATCGTGATTTCTTATGGTTATGTTAAAAAAACAAACCAATTTTAAGCAAGAGCGAGTGAAGCGAGCTTGAAAATTGAAGCACCGTCTTGGATAGTTTAGATTTCACTCTTGGCAAGCAAGACGTTATTAGGTGGCCGAAGAAAATACGGCATTTGCGCCCCGTGCCATGATTTTTGTGGCCTCAGGGTAAATAATTTAATATGCCTCTGTTGACAGCTTTTTAATTAAACAACCAGTTATGTATTTTTGGTTTTGTGTTGTTCCAATTATAATCATAATTTTCCAATACCTCATTCATTCCCATTGTTGTTTTTTGATTAAACTCGTAATTAACATTGAATTTTTTCTTTGTTTAGCTTCGGCACGGCCTGGATATACCCAATGCTGGACTGGTCAAATCCTGGTCCAACTATACTATTGTCAGTGGGCTCAGCGTTACTCATCGTTGTGATCCACTTCATCGTCGTGGGCATGACCCTCGGTAGAGATGCGCTCACCAAGAGATGCAGGGAACCTAGAGTTCTATCTATATCTGGTCAAAACAATGGAATGTCGAATAATTATTTCAGATAAACTAAAAACATTGACAGTATCATGAAACACTCGTCACTAGTTCAATTTAGCGACGCCGTATGTTTCAATGTGATACCTAGCATTAAGATTTACATGTATGTTTATATGGCTAGTTGTAAATTATCGAAATAAATTATTTTTACTAGACACTTCTGGGTTATTTCTCAATTGTACTAAGTATTTGCTTATACTCCATGCCACATGAGCAAAAACCTATTTGGCCAGAAGAATATAAGACATATCCATAGTTATTCCTGGAAGACATAAAAAGTCCCTGAAGGAACTATTCAAGGACACTCTGCCTGTGTTACTAAAGGGTTAGGACGTATGTATTTTTCCCATCTTACGCACATACTTGATTTTGGACTTACACGCAAAAGTCCAAACCCAAGTTTGATTGTAGTTTGGAGCCCAGTATCTTAGGTGTTATATTAACGGATCAAGCTCGAACTGCACTCATAAACGAAAATCGTTGACGTCGTCGTCGTCTCGAAAGACTGCCCAATATAATTACTTAAATAAATTATATATTGTTGTCAAGATGTCATTATTCTAAAGCTATGTACCGAAATTAACTGAAAATGTATGTATCAGAGATAATAGCGCCTCGGTCAGTAGTCGACAGTTGGCACGCTCGCTCGATATCGCAACTCTCTCTGTATGAATATTAACAAAATATAATATTAAAAAAAAACGGGCAAAGTGCGAGTCGGACTCTCACACGAAAGGTTCCGTACCATGAACCGAAAAAAACGTATCTTGTATGGGAGCTCCCATACAACTCACATACCACAAACATACTCCCATACCTGAAATCATAAATATTTTTAAGTTTTGGTACAGGAATCAGTGTCAACTGTGTTAGGTGGGACGGGGCATTCTCGAGTCCATACGGTCTTGAGTCAAGTGTGAGGCAGGGGGGTCTGAGTTCTCCTACACTCTTTAACCTGTACAACCAGTTGTTTGGGGAGTTGAGTAACACCAGAATCGGATGTTATATTGATGGCATATGCGGCAACAACATTAGCTATGCAGATGACATGGCGCTGCTCAGTGCCTCAGTCTGTGTTTTGAGGAAACTGGTGAGTGTGTGTGAGAGGCACGCCAGTGCTCATGGCCTGTTGTACAACGTGAAAAAGAGTGTCGTGATGGTGTTTGGGGCTAGTGGAAAATGTCTAGAAACGGTACCTCCAATAAGGATGAATGGTGTACCGTTATCAAGAGAGCAATCATTCAAGTCCCTTGAGCATATGATAAGATAAGATAAGATAAGATATCTTGACCGCTAGCCTTAAGGACGATGACGATATTGAGAGAGAGCGGAGGGCGCTGTCGGTCAGAACAAATATGATTGCCCGCAGGTTTAAGCGTGTTTCTACGGAGATTGATTAACACTTTTTAGAGTATTTCTTTTTGCTCCGCCATAAAAATATTTTGTAGTACCTAGTAATTAGTGAAATTTGGAATTGAGAAAGACATATAATCGGCGATTGTGACTATATCTTAAATTTTTCAAATTATAGAACAAAACTAAACAGTGCAAATCAATTAATCAGTATAAAAACAAATGATAAAATCTCTTTAAAGGTGTATAATAGTGCAAGGTGTGTGTGTGTATTTGAACAACAAAAAATAGTAACACACCCTCATTAATTCTAAAATTTCCATCTCTGCGCTAGAAGCTCAAATAATTTAACATTTAATAGTGTGTAAGAATAGCAAGGATAAATAAGGCCTTATCTTTCAACTCACTAACCACGCGCTCGTGGATTCAATCAAATCTGCGCCAGACATCGTGTTCTTTTTGTATTCCAACATTTATTGAACTGAATGGTTTTGATCTGGTGATTCCAATAACTTACAATGCTGAAGTGCGGAGCTTACGGCAAATTCTTGGCGATGAATGATGGCATCAAATTTATGAAATGTCCGGTATTTTATCACCGCGTCTGCGTTAACCTTGCTCCCACAGCATCATCCTCGTCTACGCGGACTTGCCCTGGATTTAAGGCAAAGCTCCCACGAACAGACAACTCTCAAACTCCTGTCAAGGGTATAGATGAGCTAAGCTCACCTACTATCCAAGCAGCGGTCAGTCTCACTGATGATACAGTGACAGTAAATGCATCTGATACTGAAGTTATTAGCCTAGTAGTGGAAATCCGTCGTCTCCGCAGTGAGGTTAATGCCTTGCAGGATTAAATACGCCAATTTCGTGACGATTTCTCAGGCTTGAATGATAAGATGAATAAGTGCTGTAACCGTATGGACACCCTGGAAGATCGTGTCAAGGAGCTCGAGGAGAACACCGATCATTCGAGTTCCCCTCGTTTGATTCGTGTCCACCGCAACCTCACCACTGTTGACATCGGGGCACCGGGAGCGCCACATCGCATGTACCTTAACGAGCGCCTAACTAAAACTATCCGGCAACTATACTACAATACCCGCCAAGCTGCTAGCCGCCTGGAATGGAAATACACCTGGACTAAAGATGGCCGCATACTTACGCGTAAAGAAGAGGGAAAGTTGGTTGTGCATGTACGAACGGAAACGGACATCTCGCATTTTTTATTCACACAATAGATTTGCTCGTTCGTACAGTAGTGATTTCTGTCAGCATTTACTATGTTAATGTTCTATGATATCCATTATTTTGTTTACTGAATAGCATATTACTATTCTTAGTTAATTGTTGCATGTCGTTGTTCGGTAGGTGCTTTTTGTTTTTGTTTTTGACTACTTTTAAGATAAATTGTACAATCCAATATATTTATGTCCCATATCAATTATGATTCCATGCATCTCTTATTAATCTTTGAGTTCTTTTACTAAGTATTTATTTTATTTACCGTTAGTAAATTATTTACGAAATGATGTCTACCAACCTTAAGGTTGGTTTTTGGAACGCGGGTTCTTTGGACACGAAACACGATGAATTTATAGCAGCGTTGCTGGGCTTGGATGTAGATATTATGGCCATAAATGAGACGTGGTTGCGAACAGGCGAAGAGGGGCGCGCACCCTCTGTGCCAGGATATAGGCTGCGGCATATACCACGATCTTTGTCTGTCAAGAAGGGAAGCGGTGGTGGGGTTGGTTTTTATTTCAAACACGGTTTAAGTGCTCGAAGTCACTTGCACTCTGCTAGTACATCCCACGCCACGGTCGAACAGATGTGGGTCACAATTAGTGTTCGCGGAATCAAGTTAGCAATAGGTACTGCCTACCGCCCCCCTGGCAAGATGTTGATCTTTTCCTAGACGCAATATCTAGTTCAGTAAACTCATTAACGCAATGTGATTGCTCAATGACTCGGACTCAAAGACGGACAAATTAGTCTCATTTTTGAACTGCCTAGACCTCAAGCAATTGGTGCAGTCACCCACGCATTTCACAGGGCATGGCAACTCTCTGATAGACATCATCTGAACAAATGTTAAACCTCGCTCTGTTTCAGTTGATATAATACCGGATCTGGGGGCGCACGCGTTGGTTTCAGACGAATTTAGTTTCAAACGACCGAAAATTCCTCTGCGAACCTTTACTTGTCGACCGCGAACTGGAAAGCGATAATCGAGCTGCAAGATGTTAATGCTATGGTGAATGAATTAAATTCGCATTTGTTTTCACTATTTAATGTCCATTCAACTCTAAAGACTATTATAGTTAAGGAGTTTTGTTACCCTTGGATAACGGATATATAAAGCGCATGCAGACTATTTCAAAGACAAAAATCCGATCACAAAAAGAAATATTACAAAGAATTAAAGTCTCTATTTTCTAGGTCTCTATTTTCTAGGTCTCTATTTTCTAGGTCTCTATTTTACGAAAAGTAAGCATACTACAAGCACAAAATCAACAGGCAAATAAATGACTCCAAAGTACTTTGGAAAAATTTAAAGTTCAACCTGCTCCCGTCCAAACAGACCGTCCGACAGACCGTCCAAACAAACCTTTGCACTTTAACGACCCAAATAAAATATGTGACTAAAAATGAGTGTGCCGGGAACGATTACGGTTAGTAAATCAATGCTTGCATTTTTTGAATCCACTCCAAATAATGGTTTCACATTTAGCTTGTCACCTTCAACTAGCAAGAAAATCGCGAACATATTGAGAACTATTAAATCGAATGCTGAAGGCTGCGATGGCATTTCCATTAATATGATATTTCTGGACTTTGGACGTCGTGACCACCATAATGAATACATCTATCACATCCTCATCTTTCCCCAACTCGTGGAAAAATGCACCCATTGCTGAAAACTCATAATGCATTGGAAACGAAGGATCTTAGACCTATTAGTTTACTGCCAGTACTTTCTAAAGTTTTAGAGAAAGTAGTATGCGCGCAATTGGTTGATTGTTTAGAGACAAATAAAATCCTCCCTGATATTCAGTCAGGGTTTAGGAAGGGCTGTAGTACGGCCACGGCTTTGTTGGGTGTGCCTGACAATATCTTATCAGCTCAGGATAGCGCGTTTGACTCTATTAACGTTCCTTTATTATTATCAAAGATGGCTTTCTACGGATTTGACGTGGACACAGTGAAATGGTTTGATAACTATCTTAGCGATCGTACGCAATTCGTTGAAATACGCCGGGCGGACGGATCAACAGTTGTTTCTAGGCGATGCTCAGTTCGAAGGGGGGTTCCGCAGGGCTCGATCCTTGGACCAGTATTGTTCACTTTATATTGTGCAGATTTAATTAAAAATATTAATAAATGTAAATACCATATTTATGCCGATGATACACAAGTTTTATATGTCATTTAAGCCGGAGGACTACGAGCAAGCATTAATTGATCTTAATGCAGATCTTGAAAGTATAGTACAGTAGCCTGATGCGTTAGCATCAGGCTACGAAGCATTCAACGCAAGCGTGTTAACGCTTGCGTTGAATCCTTCGAAAACAAAATATATGCTGTTTGGGTACCAAATTACCAGTTAACCAGCTAAGTAAAATTAATCCCTAAGCCGGCTGTGTAACAATTATGGGTCAGCCTATCCAACGGGTCTACGAAGCACGTAATATGGGTCTTATAATGGACTCGGAACTTTGGTTTCACAAACACGTAACAGAGTGTATCCGTAATTGCTATTATAGACTTAAGATTTTATATAAAGCCCGCCCGTATCTTGGCGAGGAATCGCGAGTCCTGCTTGAGAAGTCTTTGGTTTTATCAAAGTTAAATTATGCGGACACAGTGTATGGTCAACGACATCTGTCAAAAACCGAAAGAAGGATTCAAAGAATTCAAAACGACTGTGCACTCTTCTGTTTTAAAAGTTTACTTTAGGGGGCATATTACACCTTTCTTGAATGAGCACAATATACTAAAAATGAAAGCTAGACGTAAACTGCACTTGGCGACCCTACTTTTTGGTGTTATCAGGTCTCACTCCCTTTCTTACTTATTCGATAGGCTGTCATGGACTAGTAGGCACAGAATATGAGAGGGAAGAAAATGTTCCCGACAGCTTTCTATTCCCCAGCATAAGTCGGTGGCTTTTAGGGGCAGTTTTCGTTACGCAGCTACCAAATGCTGGAACAATATCCCACCTCCCTTAAAGTATAGTAAAAGTTGACATGTCAGCCATTTCACATTCTCATAAGGGCCACAAAGGTAGCCTTTATTGTTATCGTGTCACAGATCCGATGAGTTGATAGGCTTTATGGGACGGCTTTTTGAAACTCCCAGCCTCCCATGCCTACTACGCCTTGCTCCATAGGACAATTTAGAATCTAGGGAACTTAAGTTTGGTTGCTTATCTGATTCTATATTTGCAATCATACAATTATTTTTATGAAATTAACTGACAATACTGTAATTCACTGTTTCATGTAAACACCAGTGCCTATTTCTATAAAATTAATTTATTAGTTTTATTTATTTTAAATAAATGATTTGACTTTGACTGTGTTTTTTTTGTTACTTATTGTATTCCTCGCAATATGTTCGGTCAACGATAAACACACAAAATTAATGTGAAAAATTTACGTTTGTACTAGCCCCAATTTGAACCCGAGAAAGCAAAAAGGAGAAGGATTCGCTGTTGAATAAAAACTCTTTTAATTCAAATATGCAAATAAATGTTTCACATCAGTACCATCTCAAAAAAAAAGGTAGTTTCACTTGACTATACAGTTTATGTCAGTTTATGTTTATTTCCCTATTACTTACTATACTCTTTGGTTTATGTTATAAATGTCTGTGTGTCACTTTGGCAGTTACAAATAGAATAGTCCGGGATAATAATACTTCGAAATTCTATGTACATTTCAGTTAAATATTTTGAACGTTCACCGATACCCAACATAAGTTATTGGCTGTTTGCACGTAATAACTGCATAAATATAATAAATCATATTTATATATATACCTACTGTTTTGTATGGAGAAGTGCGTGATAAAAATCTCTTCTATGGGGAGCTGTACTTACTTTTATGCCAGCAAAAGGACAATTCCAAGCAATCGATGCAAGGTTACTTACCCCATCGAGTTAAAAGAACATAGTCAATACTTTTCTTTAAGAGGCAGGTTAAAATGAAAAAAAAAAACACATTGAAATCGGTCTACCGTTTGAGAGCTACGATGTTACACAGTGATGCCAAGGACAGTCATGAAGGCAGATACTGACGCAGGTAGGTGCCAAACGATTAACACCCCTCTGATCACGTCGTCGGGGATTTAAAGTTAGATTAGTTATTGTTTTTATTCTTATATATGCATTATGTTTTATGGACCTTAGTTGCCTTTAAAGGATAAATAAATATTTAAAAAAAGTATATTAAAATAGAGCAATACGTTAAATCACACAGAATTTAATTCCGCAATCCGAAAGAATGGATATGCAATTATTGGTTGGCCATAAAGGGCATGAATGAAAGACAATTGCGTGAAGCTGAGATGAGAATGCTATAATGCTAAGATGTATTCTGCGGACGGATAGAATAAGAAATGAGTATGTAAGAGGAAATCTGAAAGAAGCCCCGGCGACTTGAAGTGGTGTGGATATCGATTAAAGAGGAAGATCAAAGAAATGTCAAATGGATTGTATGAAAGATTATATAGAAACGAAGTGACTTTTTTGCAATTGCAATTTATTGTAATATTTTGGACTTACCTGAAGTCCAAAATATTACAACAATATTTAGTGTGAGATTACCTACCTACCACATAATTGTGTTATGGGATTTCATTGTTTAAATAGAAAAGTAAGTAGTCATAACCCCAAAAAGAGTTTAACAATTTTTTTTAAAAAAAACAAGAAATATAAAATTTGGATACCTACCACTTTAAACGTGCAAACTTTTGATCAAATATCGAAAGAACGGAGAACTTTGGGATTTTTCGTGTATACTATACTTCTATGTTGCTTCATACAAGATAATTATTAGTGTGATGTCCGCTATTGAAGAGTTCTACGCTCTGAAGATCTTCATCAGATCTTTACTAAATTAATATAAGTTCATTCTGAACATAGACCCTTGCAATTGCAAATAAAAACGTATCTTCCAACATCCTCCAAAATTTCGAAGACTGATAACGTTGTAGTTGTAAGTACATGACCTTTAATTAAACACTCCTACTAAGTATGGGTCGAATTGAAACTTTCTGTACAAAAACTCGAAAAAAATAAATCATACTGTATTTTTAGCTATTTCTAAGATTTGCATTAATTGAGCTGATAAAATCTAAATAAATTATAACAGTGACTAATTAATAACGCATGCGTCTAATATAACATTTAACGAGCGGGCTAGCAGATAAAGCCGCATAAAATAGGGTAACCATGTGACAAAAATATATAAAGAAAGAAACATATTTATTTGGGACTCGCACAAAATAAACAGAAGAGTAGGTAAAATGTGTGTGTGTGTTTTGTGTAATAATTCAAACAAAAAATAATTTCAATATTCTAACGACTACGCGGGGCTCCTATTTCTGTCTGCAGGGTTTAAAACCTATCGGTGTCGGGGTGCCCTAAGCTCCGTGTGCCGTATGTTCCACTACTTGGCTAGGCAAATCATTAAACGATATAGGACCAGTCGTTAGCCTAGCTGTTCAATTAAATGCCGGGATGTCACTTAAGCCGCTCATTATACCGCTCCGTCAATGAAAAGGCTAGGCCGCAAATTAAACGGTATATTTTGCACGCTACCGTAACCAGTGATTTTACATACTAAAAACAATTCTAGCCCGTTTCATAAAGACTTGAAGAGAAATAACGAACAGACTTAAATAAAAGATCCTAGAAGATGTAGGTTCACACGTACAAATTTTATGTAGCAGATACCATTGAAGGGCAATATTCACTGTTATACTGTCTCCATAATTTCAGATTCGAATCCGAGGACGCTGGTAAAGCTGCACTGGGCAGTCTTCAACGCCGCCATTTCCATAGCGTTCTTCATTACTGTCTTCCGGTACATGTTATTTGGCATGATTCGTGAGTGCTTCGATTCAATAGAAATAATCAGTTAAGAGAGTTATTTACAAATATAATGCGCGCCAAGAAAAATAATATTTCTTAAAAATCATTGCAAAATATATTTGGAATTACCGTAGCCTAAACGAGGTAGCTATGAGGCCTCTACGAGGTGACTACACTGCCTCTATAAGGTGCCTACGTGCCTCTTTGTGGTGGCTACGCAGCTTCCACTTGGTGACTAAGCGGCCACTACGAGGTGACTACACTGCCTCTACGAGGCACCTACGCACCTCGAAGCGACGGTGGGCTTTTCCTTTTAAGATTTTTTCCCGAGTAGCAGTCCGTAGTCTGGACTTGTGCCAATACCAATTAGAGTAACATAAGACTTAAACATAACTGGCGCAATGTGGCTGTACTATAGGCATATGTGGGTCCACCTCTGCCATATACTCTTCCCTTTTAAAGTTCCATAAAAGCACAAATGATTTGTGACCCAAAAACGCATATAATTTACTTACCAACCGATTTCTTTCACCTTTTTCGTAGAGAATGACTTCTTAATATTTGCTATGGACGTGTCAACGCACGGCATCAACTCGGTGATGATGTTCTGCCTGCTCATCACCTCGCGCCAGCCCACCTGGTTGCTGCACTTCTACATTCCCGTCGTCTTTGGAATCGTCTACTTGCTCTTCACCCTCATTTACTATATAGCCGGTGGGCTTAACCCGTAAGTACTGTAAATAGATAATTTATTTAGTTTAGAGAGACTAGCAGAAGAAAGATTTTGTAAGAACCACAAAGTAACCCAATGATAAAAGCCAAACATTTGAGTTAAGAAACTAAAAACCTATTTTTACACACATTTCTTGAGGATCTGTTTTTGTATATTCGAGAGAGGGTTCGAGATCTCTAGCTATCTCTCTTACCAAAGCTGCTCTGTGCGAAGCTAGGAAAATGAAGTAATTCTGTTGATGGGCATCACATCCCTCGCTACTACTACGTCATCGGTGGAGATGCCCCCGATAACCCCGCAAACAGTAGGTACCTATATTTTATATACTATTAGCGGCTATATACTACCAGGTTATTTTATTCTGTTACTGCTATAAAAGTTATCGTCTTCCATGCTGGTGATCTGCATATTTATAACTGTTAAATTTTCTTTGTTTAGCTTCAACACAACGTGGATATATCCAATGCTGGACTGGTCAAAACCTGGTGGAACTATATTATTAGCAGTAATATCGGCGTTGTTCCTGACTGTGATCCATTTCATCGTCGTCGGCATGGCTCTCTGCAGGGATGCCCTCACCAAGCAATGCAGGGAACCTACAGTCATGTCCATTCAAAATTCACTGAACGCATAATTAAGCGTAAAACAATGGTTAGGTTTAGTGATGCTGTGATGTATATTTCATGATTTGTTTTGTAGTTTTGTTTGTACCAGCAAAACGCAGCCCTATTTCCAACCACTGTAAAACAGCTCCTGCGTTCACTCCGGATTTAGCATGAAGGTTTTGGCTGCTCTGTCTCAAGGTATACAATTTGTGAGAATGTACTGCCAAAGAGCATAATTGTGAGCAAAAAAATGTGTACATTTGAAAACGTAAAGGAGGCTTCAAACTTGGTTTTTGATTCGTTTTTATGTCCTGGTTAAGTGGACATCAATAGTCTCAATATTTTGTGCCTAAAACTGAACCCAAAGATGGACAGACAGACACAGTGGGATGCATTTTGGCAGGACAGAATCTTTGGGGGAGATAGCGAGCTGGGCGGCTTGGATGATGGGGAAGGACAGAAAGGGAGAACCCAGGACTTATCAATATTCAGTGTTGAAGGTTGTCACAAAGCCAATCACTTACACGTCCAAGGGCTGTTTATTGATCCTTTTTGTAAGTAAGAGCGGTTCCGCACTGCATCCGATCCGTATTACTTCTAGGAGGCGTTACGCACTAGATCCGAACTCCGTCCGTATGAATTCAGTACATTTCCAATCAGGATAAAACTCGGAACTCAAATTAGGATTCGGTTCGGATGCAGTGTGACCCTTGCTATAGGTACAGATTTTTCTACCAAGTATGATATGATTTATTATTTTGAATAAAAAGCCGGTCATACACGCTACGGTTTACCCGAGAGGTCTGCCTGTGCAGGTTTGTCTGTGCAGGCAGTGTGTGGGACAATTCGGTTTACCGGAGAAATCTTTAGTTCGTTTCGCTTTGGCATCGATAGAAGATAACTACGACGTCCGGGCGTTGATAGGCCTTGCGATAATTTTAAAGAATAAAGCAACAGTGAAAAAGAAAAGATCAAAGTGTTGAAAATATTGATTATTGCAATGAAAAACTTACAGTCACGTGAATTTATTGAACGAATTAAGATCAAACTGTCTCAGAATTGACGAGAAAACATACCTAAAATTACTGGAAATAGTTACTCCTATGTTTATTAAAAATATACAGTTATGAGAAGTAGTATTCCTCCACACGAAAGATATATCTGTTAGAAGAATTTATAGTCATATAAATGTGTATAAATACTTCAAACACTTTCTTCGACATTCTACATACAGTCGCACGACGCGCGCGCACAACCACCCTAGCCAGAGACTTGATATAAACTTCCAATGTACTCTGTGATAGAAACTGACGACTACTGACGCGACCTGCGGAGGCGACCAGAAGACATACACATACGGACAGGTTTACCATACGGTGTCGATAAAAAAAGATTTCGAATTTACTCCGGTCGCCTGTATAGGTTAAAAAAACGAGTCGGGACTCGCGTGCAAAGGGTTCCGAACGAATTTCATTTTTGTAACATGTTAGGTATTTGAATACTATAGACTTCTTGCAGGTTTTCCTGTAATCTATGGGTAAAGAACTATTAACTGCATTTTTTTTTAAATTACGGCTCTGTTGTTTCGGAAATAAGGCGGAGGAATGGTCAATTTTCGTCAAAATATATAATTAAATAACAGCATTGGAAATGACACACCATTTGAAAAATGGGTTGGCAGAAAATCATGTGTTGCGCACCTTAAAAGGTTTGGAGCAAAGGCTTTCATTATCTTAAAAGGAAGATAAAACTTAAATAAGTTTGATGCCAAAGCAATACCTGGAGTCTTCGTTGGATAGTGACTCAAAAATATCCAAGGCTTTCCGGATTTGGGTACAGGCGCTAGCAAATCAAGCTACAACAATCTGTCAAATTTCGATAGATTTTCAACTTTTTCGCTAAAGCATTACGTTTAAGATTGATTGGGAATATTTAGATAGCTTGATGTGATGGCGTCTCGTACCATCGACGCAAAAAGTAATTGTAACCAAAAATGTAAACGTAATGCCAAAATTCTTCCACGACATAACGAGAGAATCTTAGTTAAAATAACAAAGATTGAACAAGGAGTCTGTCGAGATTGAATTTCTAGAACAAAATATAAATAGAAACTACAAACTACTAGAAACACAAGAAGGAAAACAAGATATTTGGGTTTAAGCAGAAATGCAAACAGGAACTCATAATAATTAAAACTCTGAAGAAAATGAAATTCATTCCGCAGAAAAAGAAGAACTACCAATGCCGCCTCAGAATGAAGTCACCGAAGAGCGAACACAGACCGAGTTTTGTGTGATCATTCATTAGTATGCATGCCCAAACCTTCAGATGATATTGTTATGAACGCTGTGGCAGAGTAAGAAGATAATACTGAGCCCAAAACATATCATGAAACAATGTGAAGAAAAATGCGAAAAAGCTATGCAAAACGAGATAAATTCAATTCGGAGAATTATTACCTGGCAACATCCCGCATTGCCAAAAGGTAGAAAATCTTTACCAAGCAAATGGATTTACAAAATAAAAAGAAACCTTGATGGAACCATAGAACGTTACAAGGCGAGAATAAGGTTTCTAAGGTAATCAAAGGTTTGTCCCAACACGAAGGTATTGACTATGATAAAACGTTCATTCCCATTGCACGACTTGCAACTATCACAGCAATATTGGGAATTACAGCTAACGAAAATCTGAATTTACAAGAATTCAATGTCACAACTGCATTCCTGAACGATACAGTGGAAGAAGAAACTTATATGGCACCACCGAATGGCAAGTCCATTCGGTGGTGGCACCTAAATATATAAATACAAAGACGGATCAATAAACTTTAAACAAAGAGCCTACGCTTAAAAAGGTCCTTAAATAATTCGGCATGAAAAACTGCAAACCAGTTACATGTCTTATAATAAAGATGCCAAAAATGGAAGAGACTAATGAAAATGGAAACATGAAATTTCCATATCGCAATTGGCTTACCTGATGGTCGCAACAAGAACCGACATCTATTATGCAGTGTCAGTCGCGTTAAGGCATTTATAAAATCCTAGTAAGGAGGATATTTTTAAGTAAGTATAAAGCACATGACTAAATTTGCTACTCAGGTGCTGATTGTGGAGGGTCTCTACCATGAAACTCGGTTTCTAGTGTAAAGGCACACCTGTATTGCATATGCACTGCTATTGCCTGGAAGAGTCAGAAACAAACTTCAGTTGCTCTGTCAATTAGCAGCGAGCGAAATCACACAAGAAATAGTGTGGTTGAGGAAGCTTTTGGCAAAGCAGATTTTTAAAAGTTTAAAGGCAGATTTACATTGAGTCAGTAACTGACGTCAGTCCACTGACGAGTCAGTGCTGACCTGGCACTGCTATAGTGTAAATTGATTTCAAGTCAGTACAGTACTGTCGCGTCAGTACTGACTTCAATATTCGCGCTTCAATATTTTCGCGTCAGTTCGCTCCCCCGCCACCCGCGCCAGTGCAACTGACGGCGTGTAAATAATAAATATGCCCAAGTCAGTCGCTGCCGCTCTGTTGTATGGTGACCACGCTTCCTCGGACCGCATCACAAAATGACGCGAAAACTGAGCGACACGGAAAACTTAAAACTTGTTCAACTATACCGAGATAATGAATACCTGTGGGATCTCAAATCGCAAAACTATAGAAATAAAGAAATGCGTGCAACAGCATTGCAGAATATTGTGTACTCTGTCGTCTATCCATTTTCTAACCCAAATTCGTTTCTGTTTAGATATTCATCATTTTTCCGCACTGACTTTATAAACGTGTGTACACCAAAAGAAATATCCTCGACTACTGACGAAATACTGACTGCGTATAAATAGTATGCGTCAGTTTTCGGTGCCAGCACTGACGACAGCCACTGACTCAATGTAAATCTGCCTTAAGAGATTATGTATTGATTTGAGTCTGCTGTGAAATTATCATATTATACACCTTATGAGTTTCACCGTCGAAAAAAGCATATTAATTAGTTGATCAATGAGAATGTGTATCAAAAGGAGAAGCAACTTGCAGCAGAAGTTCAACTAGAAGACATGTTTACAAAACCTCTATACGGACCAAGGTTTAACGACCTGTCTCGTAGAATTGCTCTTCGAGCCAATTTTTAAAAGAAGTGTGGGTGTAAAGATTGTACCTACGTAATGCAAACTTCTTGTATTGATTTTACTCTTTATTAGTCTATAGGACTGATTACCATAGTAACGTAAAATATACAGTTCTAACAAACTTTGACAATATAAAAGTACGATTGTTTTCCAGTGAGTTTTATTTAAAACAAATATGATTTGTAAATCTTCACAGAAATCTTCATCATGTTGTCTCATCTATGATTGGACGATTCCTGCACGTCTCCGCTCCGCTCCGCCCTGCTCCGCTTCAGTCTAAATGCACCCTAAGGATTATAACCAGTAGTAGGTATGTTTTTATTACATTTCTAGTAGGTACACTACTAGACAGTGCCAATTTCATTTATTTTAAATGACTGGTCTAACACCCCACTGGAAGTTAAAAAATGAGAACATCAATTACTTTTTAACTAAACGATGCAATGTGCAAAGCGAAATACTTTCAGGAATTTCAGGTGAATGTAACGGGGTCCAGAACACTAAATAATGACATAAGTTTCGTTCTTTAATTTTCGATTACCAAGAAGGGCCCCCGCTGGCGATAGCCTTGCTTCGAGCAAAGACATTAAATTTATACTACCAAAATCTCCTTGGCCGAAGCCAAAGTGAGCTTCATTCGTACATATTTGAAGCACAAAATCCAATCCCAAGATATTTAGAAGCCTTAAATTGAGGACTCAATAATTTGGTTACAGGTATTCACATCGTGGAGGCTGACAGAACCAACTTCTGGCTGCTTTTGAAGTGTCATGCGAATTTAGAATAGGATATAAAAACGATAGGAAAAGACAGATTTGTGAAAAGATATTTTGCGAGGTATCAAATACTGCGAAATGTATTACGAGCCAACAAAGATTTTTTTCTTATTTAGGTATATTGTGATTGAATCTTGTCATCTCATATAATTATGCAGTACCTGGATGACCTGTTTTTTTTTTTGGTAAACGTTTTCTAAAAATGAAACCTAGCTAGATCGATTTATCGCCTCCGAAACCCCCTACATACTAAATTTCATGAAAATCGTTGCAGCCGTTTCCGAGATTCAGATAATATATATACATACATATATACAAGAATTGCTCGTTTAAAGGTATTAGATAGATATAAATATAATTATAATATTTCATTATTTTGTTACTTATGTACCTACAACAAAAGGAATTCATTTTTAATAGAAACGGATCCTATATTTGCGTTAATAAGCCTGGTATTTACTCCGATCCTTCACAGTTCACACCCAAAGTCTACAAGCGTAAATCAATGACGGTACATACTACGATAAGATATATTTTGGCACCGCGCTTAGATAATGTTTAAGGTGAATCATCGATAACCGTCAGTTCGATATCGATTATCAGTTCCGTGTTATCGATAGTGTTGGGTGTGCTATGTTTCTGTTACTACAACAATATCAAGATGAGTGCTGTAAAGACATATTTTGTACAAGAAGTGAAATGGAGTATGCTCACTTTGGAGCATCCTAGGGCGACTGAGTTCTATCTCAGTAGTTGGCAGACGACGCGCTCGGTCGTGCCGCTTCTAATTTGGCGGGCGCTGCTGTTCCTCGCGTCATTAGGAATAGTACTAAGCTCTGCAATAATATACATGGTGAATGGTAACTTCGGGTACTGGTACATTTACCTAACCCACTGGGGGTTGATAACCATCCTCCTCGCCACTGGATTCGCCACTTTGGTATCAGCGCGATGTTATCTATATGGACCAATAAGTAAGTAGCAACCCTTTTATTTTCTTGCCTGATTATCTGATTTAAAACGTTAATTATTTTATAAAAAATGTTTCATTATTTTATTGTATCTATTCCTATAAGATAATTATGAAATTGTGATACATTTTTGTTATCATCAGAGTTTTATTGAACGTTATAGATATTTTTTTATTTGTAGATATTTTTAGGGCTGTGCGTACAATATACCAGTCCAGATGTAGAACAGTGGTAACGCCTTCCCGAGTAGGTATAGAATGGTCGTTTAGTAATATGTTGCGTATGAAATCCGCCAGGCACCGAGTTCAGGCTGCCGTGGTACGTGAAGACCTACTGGACGCTGTGCAACATCGCCGTACCTATTGCCTTCATGATCAGTTTATTCTACTGGACCGTACTGTACGAAGGTTGGTGCTAAAAATGCCTTGTTAAATACTTGAAGATTCTCTAACTCCTCTCATTTCAGAAGTACTTCAAGGGTTACGATTACCAATACGCTCAGGGAAGTGTTTGCTGTTTTCTTCGATATAATATCTTAACTAGCTTATTAATTAAGGACAGATGGTGATGTTGGCTTCCCCTTTTATAAATTATAGCCCACGTTTTATTCTGGTGTAAGGTGTAGCTACAATAGGTATGTACTGTAAAGTTTCATCAAAATCTGTGCAGTAGTTTTCTCGTGCCTTCACATTTATAATTCTATAGTGAATATATAAAATTACAAATTACTACTGGATTAGTAGAATATGATAGGATTGGCCCTACACAAGGTTTAAAGTTAAGACCCTCAACATACCTACATCTTCAAGCAGCTCGTCAGCTTTTCAGAAGACAAAACGACACCGGCTCTTCAGGTCTTGTCCTAATAACTCAGAAAGCGTCTTCATCATCATCCACAGCTTTCTTCAATTCATTACTAAGTATTGTCCTCCTTCCCTTTACACCAATCTTCTCTGTTCTGCGCGAATCTCCTTAGCAAATGCTGAACGATCCGTTTATTTGTTTCGGCAGCTGGTATCGAAGAGGAGCTGAACCACGCGCTGGACATGTCGGTGCACGGCCTCAACTCGCTGGTGATGCTGCTGCTCCTCATGAGCAGCGCGCACCCGGTCCGCCTGCTGCACATCTACCAGCCAGTGCTCTTCGGCATCGTTTATCTTCTGTTCAGCGTCATCTACCACTTCGCGGGCGGCACAGACCAGTAAGATTACTTTACTGACGTACATATGTACATAAATATCGACTCTCCCTTTCTTAGAGGGCCCGAAATATCTTGCATTGTTGCATTAAGTCTGTCTATGTACATATATAGGTACTTAATGCAACAATGCACTGTCAGCGACAATACTCGATGAGATGTTCTAAAAGTTGTCAACACCTTAAAACAATAAGTCACTGAATAGGTCCACAAAATGCGGTGAACAGATCAAGGCTACAATTTTCGGTGATCGGACATGTAAGCAAAAATACTAAACTCCTCAAAGTTACAAAACTCGGTTATTTGACATTTTTCTTTTTATTTAAAACTAATGGCCCGATCCCGGCTTCGCCCGTATATTAATGTTTTTTCAAAATTTTCTTTCATAAAAACGTTCTCCTGACAATAACAAACACAACAAAAAAGAATTAGCGAAATGGGTCCAGCCGTTCTCGAGTTTTGCGCTTAGCAACACATTTAGTGATTCATTTTTATTATATAGATAGATGAGCTTCTTTAATCGAAATAGTTCGTAAATGTTTTCGAAATAAAATTGTATTGGACTCCTTTCTATTAGCAAATAATTGTGGACGACAGGTAATTCCAAATTCAAAACAAAATACCTGCATTATCAAAAAAACATTTTATTAATTGAATTAAAAGTCTGCTGCGTTGAACACAATGGTCAAAATTGCATGACTCTATGCCCCGTATTGACATGTTTTTCTATAATATTTAAAACGTCCTAAGTGTACCATGCGCGGAAATACAAATAAACCTTAATGTATTGCCGATTTCAAACAAATCATCGGCGGAATGGCACATGAATCAATAAGTTTAATTGTATTTTAATTTATTTTAATAATACCGGGTTCTTTTTAATTTTCAACATACATATTTATTTCATTCATTATTTACACATTTAGAATCGTCTCCGTACCGTAACCGTATCACAAAAAAACGACTTTATAGGGGCCGCCATCTTTTATTTATTGCTTTTTCGTAATTTTATACGCATATGCCACTTAAAGCTGGGTGCTGACCAGTGGTACAAGTCGTAATGTAACATTCACAGCGAGCATGTTATATTACGCCGTGACCTAGAATCCGTGTAAAAGAAAACACATATGCATCATGTTCGTGCTCTTTTCTACGTACAGTACCCCTAGCACGAATCACTATCGAAAAAACATTCGTATCGTCATCGAAAGCATTTAAAAAAAAAGAGAGTTAAGAATTATCACTAAGTTAGCTTAATTTTCAGCGTAATTTGCCTGCACTACTATCAATTCTGGTGTGTGATAAGTCAAAAGATATAAACTCTCTCAGCTACGTCCGGTAGACCTGAGAACCAATGAGAATGTTCTTTCGGAGACTCTTAGAACAAAAAACATTATCTTACACATCTACACATGTATCTAGCCAGTCATTGTGTTTGCTGCTTGGGAAGAGATGGATGACTCAAGTATTGGAGATTTATAAACTGGTTCCCATGACACATACAAGATCTAAATTGCATATATGTATAAAGTAAATTCAAAAGTATTGCCATTACGTGTAACTTATTCTCGCAAATGACAAAGGTATTTATTCAATAAAATATTCAAGGTATTTCCCTCGACAATTATCGCAATTACGGAATTTATTTTATAATATTTTTTTTCTAGAATCAATATTATCTACACAGAACAAGAAGTTAGGTACTCAGGCACAGATACATCAGTGGGGAGATAATTAATTGTGTGTAGGATTAAGGCTTAAAACACTTCTATTTGAATTTAACATGTGGTAACTATCAAAATAAACTTCGTAAGCGTGACTGGGAATCAGACGGAATGCATCTTGGACTGCCTACGGACTAATATTGTTCTCAAAAACTTGCATACCTCAGCCAAATAAAGTCGAACAAAATAAGTCCAAAACGACGCGGCGGCGTGGTGAAGGTGTTTGCACGCGTAAACGTCCTTTAAATAGATCCTGTGCGCAAGCCTGTACAGTGTACAATATCTATTTTAAGTAGAAACAAGTTATGTTTATGACACTATAAGTAGAGATATAGATATGATCAATAATGCACAAATGGAAACATGAGAGGTATGAGCAAGAATTACTATAAAGCAGAACTAATCGAAACATGAGGGTCACTTTGACTGTGAAAAAAAACACAGATAGGCACAACCATAATGAAATTCATTCATTTACATTTATCATACCACTCTATTGCCAAGGAGTAGAGATAATAAATTGATAAAATTTTTCATACGGAAGTCGAAAAACACACAACACAAGTATAATTTTTAGGTTTACATTCAAACCAGAAATAAATTAAAACTAGCTGATTAACTGTTCATTATAGTTGAGATTACCTCCTACCAGTAAGTAGATAAGTACTCGTTAAGAATGCTAATAAGGCATTATTATTATAAATGTGTGCTTCCAAGGATTTCTCACAGAGTAACTCATCCAATTGATATGAAATCAAGACACTTTACATAGGTATTTATGATATAATCATATTTAATATGACTGACAGGATTTCATTTCTACATCAAATATATTTTCTTATTGTACTGGATAACAAATATATTTTAAAAATTGAATATATTTTCTTAATATAATGAAAGTTACCTTACTAAGAATAATAAGTCAAGACCTAGAGTAGTTAAAGCATCAGATCTGTATCTTCTGTTTACGTAGGTATTTCAGAGGTTAATTTCAGGTTTGAACCATAAGATGTGAAATAGAAAATATCAGAATCCCGTATGTAGTTAAGGATACTATAAGAGCATGCAAACATACGTGTACATAATTGGTTTGACTTTGTTTGTTTTGTATTGCTTATGTTGTGGTATGTAGGCAGTGATGCCAAGGTCGGTTGTTAACATTACCGACGTCTTTATGATTCGTCGTGATAGATAACAACCATTATAGAAACGTGAATCGTAGGTAGGTAGGTAATTGTTGTGTGTAGTTTGAAACGTTCAGCTATCTTTCAAATTTTAATGTCACGTCCTCAAAGCACTATATTCACACTATACTCCTCTATCAATCAAAACTACACCTCGCTGAAATGTTTATAAATAAAGTTCTACGCGTGGAACTCTATTTATTACAAGACCACAACTATTACACAAACACGAAACAGAGTTGCGCGAAATTTGGAAACGGAACTATACTTAATCCGAACTTTTACGTTGCTGTGTGGTAGGATACTTGCAAAAGCTTTCGATAAGATAAATCATGTGTTGCTTGCCATGCAGGTGTTCAGTAGAATTCATGAACATTGTCACAACTTTATGCATATACACAAACTAATTAAGAAATTGCTTAATAATGAATTAACTAAGTTTTATCAATCCATTTCAGTACCTGTCACTTCTGGTGTGCCTCAGGGCTCTATTTTACGCCCACTTCTTTTTACTACTTTAATAGCATCGAAAGTACCTGCTTATTGAATTAAATAAAGCTATATGCTTATATACCATGTCGCACACAATGTCTGAACCTCTGTATTGTTATACAATTCCTATCAAAAAAGCTCACATAATGCGCTTGGTTTCAGAAAAGGTAACGCCTACATATATCCAGTGGTGAACTGGTCGGAACCGAGTATAACGGTTCTAGTGGTGTTTCTCACCACCTTACTGCTGTTGAGCTTGCACCTGGTGAGCCTGGGCCTGTCAGTGGCACGCGACCAGCTGACCTCACGCTGTGTGCGCGGCTCCGTTACCGCGCGCGCCGATGAAGGCATGCCTCTACGACAACCCGGGATGACGAACGTTTAAATGATTATGAAGTTACGTTGATAGCGGCGAATGAAGTGACGTGTTTTGGTAGATACTTTTTACGATGAAGAGTCATGTGGGATTTGTAATGAGGATTTTGGAGCATCCACGCAAATGTAGCAATGCTCTGCTCTAAAGTTATATTGTGTTTCCCCTCATAATCACTTACTTAACGAGGCAGAGCGAAAGAAAAAAGAAAAAAAGTGAGTTAATTTGCGCCAAGTTCTGCTGCTGTCCCAAATATGCGTATTTGTCATTTGAGTTGTAAAACAAGACTTCTTTTTAGTGTCATGGAAGTTACTATGTCGCTGATTAAGTTAAGATTTATTAATGCAGAATCTTAGTTTAGTAGTTTGATTTATTTATTCGTATGAGGACAACCTAAATACTTCTGTGAAGTTGTGGGTACACTGTATAAAAATGGAATCCCAACTGTTTAATTTTATTTTTGGTAAATGCTTTTGAGGGTCGCCACATTACCAAGATGAAGTAACCTTAAAAAGGCGCCGGAACTTTTAGGGAAGAAGACCAGGGAGTACGGGATTTTCACCTCACTAAAACCAACCCGGTGATCAGCATTAAGACATTGAAGGGGCCCGGTACCTCTTAAAAGACCACTCTGGACCCCCCTCTTTGCAACCGCTGTTAGGACACATCCCTGGGGAGGAGGAGGAGGACTGTAAAGGGATCTCTCCTGAGCCTCGCCATGCACGGCAGCACGTGATCACTGCGCCACCGTCTTTCCAGGGATCACTTACTTCAACCTTCTGATATTAATAACGTGATACGTGGCTACAAGAACCATGATAGGCGTGGGTATTCCCCCTGCTCGATATTTTTTCCGCCAAAATCATATAATCGTAACTACGGGACACCTTATTACGGCAAAAAATGTTATTATAGCATAAACATTTTTATGTAGTATTAGTAGTAAGAGAGAATTATACACTGTTGACAATAAATATTTAAACTGTTTATTTTAGTCTTTTATTTAGAGACTTCGATGGGGACAGTCCAAATAAAAAATTCGATCACTGGCCTCCTCGTGCATCCTGCTGATTAAGTAAACCAATACTCCAATTTGCGTGTGGTGTGAGGGCCACTTTGTTAACTCTTTGAAAATGTGCTTAGGATTTAGTGAACATTCCCAAAGAATTGTGAAAGTTGGAATCAGATTTTGTGAAAGACAAAAAATAATTTTAGATTGCAGCAAAGATGCAGAAAAATTTAGTGTCATAGGTTTTAATAAAACTTTTTCGATTTTTCACTTATATCGTTGTAGCATTTGAAATTACTATTAATTAATACATGTTATTTGTTATGAGCATGACCTATCAGCAAAAGGTGGAGGAACGAATTTAATTGCTCTGCTGTACAGGTGGGCCCTATATTCTCTATGTGACAATGAGGGCCCAACATTACAGTCCATTACTCGCTTATTTGATTTTCACAAAATCTAATTCCAACTTTCACAATTCTTTGGGAATGATCACTAAATCCTAAGCGTATTTTCAAAGAGTTTTAACAAAGTGGACCCTCACACCACACGGAAATAATAATTCACGTTTCATTAACTTACCACTGTTAGTACACTGCAAGGCTTTTGTCTGAGTTTGGGTGACAACAACACTCAAGTCTTCGAAGCCAGGATACTGAGTATTTGGACCTCCAAACCCCATAGTCCGTGATGAACAACGACAGATACAACACAGACCACTGACCAAACAAGACGTTATATCTGCGGGTTTAAAACTGGCATGTAGGTATACCTATGTGTAAAAGCGGCCTTGAATATCCTGCCTACCGGATGCCAGACACCTGCTCATGTGCCTCCCCTTAACATGTTATAGAGTTTTTATCCCATTGCTTCAAAGAGTTTTTATGGCGAAGTCAGTGTCATCCCACACATCAACTTGAATGTTATGAAGTTTCACAAAAAACTTCTGTAACCTCGAAATAAAAATCGTAAATTGATATTTACACTGTGTAAACAATGAGTTATGAAGTTTTTGATGATGTTATTACGTAAGTAGTACGTTAATATGCAAATGTTCGTGAGCAGGAAAATATAAAAGGTTACGGTACTTAATTTTAAACCGAATAAATAATGCTCTTATAGAATCAGGCCATCAATATCAGGTTTCCCCAGAAATGCTTCAAATTGAATTAAAAATAACAGATATAAAGTGGATTTGAATGCATCCAAAAACTTGCAAGACTTCACGTATAAGTATAAATATCTATATTGAGAAATAGGCAAGACAGGTACCTACTAGAAAAAATGTTGAAAATAAACATGGCTTTAAAATAATAATAATTAGGTACCTACACGAGCAGGTATCTGAGGAGAATGCCGTAAAACCTTCACCCGTGTCTTGTGCTTAATCATAAGTCCATCAAGAATGTACGCCAGGAGTACGACCCCACCCTCGACTTGCGGTTTTGACATAGCATAAATACCAGTTCACCAGAGGTGATAACAAATCGCTTACAATTCAGTATACCCGGTATACCCAGCAACACATTAAACACATGATACAATATGTAAATTATATTAATAACATAATGACCATCTACCTAAACAGGCTTCTTCTGGGTAAGCTCGCTCAATCGTCGACTTTGTCTCTGTCATCTATGACCTAAACTAGAGTCAAGAACAAACTCATCTCAAATAAAAAAAGAAATCTTGAAATTTTGAATCTGTATAGTCACCTTATACCTTATACGGATATTGACTAGCGTAACTTCTTGTTGCATGAATCATTCTGTTTGTTTTCTGAGTATTTCAAACAAACCAAATATTTAAGAAGGATTTTACCTCGACTCAGATCTAAGTCCATACAGATAATTATCAAGATTGATTCCAGTAGGGACCTACACTAACAAAATCGTTTCTCTGCAGACAGTTTTAGATCATCACTTCAATATTAAATAGATAGATACGCTGATGATAGCGAATTTCAATAACACAGTCAGATTTTAATGTGAGATGTTATTAATCCCAACATCCTCATGACTGCTAATAAGTCATTTTCTCTGTATTTTCTGGTAATAAAATTCACAAAAACGTTAAGTAAATAAATTTAATGGATGCTCGTTCCTATGATTTAACTGCATTTCTAAACATAACTTGCCAGTCACAATACTGCAAACTAACCCAGACCTAAGCAACTTATTAAAAATGAGTAATTTAACAATAGGTAGGTACAAATGCTAATTAATTCGCAAACAAAATACCCAATTATTTAATAGTACAGCGTTGACACAATCCAACCCAGTTTGGGTTTAGAAAACAAGTAATAGCATTACATAAGTGAGGTTATAGTTTACGCAAGTTTCGCGCGGTGTTGTAGTAGCGCGCAGTCCGCCGCGCCTGCGCCGGCCGCCGCACCAGTCTGCATCTGCGTCTGCGCGCCCGCGCCGCGCTCGCGCACCCGCACTTACTGCAGCCGCGAAATTTACATTTATCATATTCCGTAATTTTATTTTTTAAATTATGAATTAGCCCTCAAAGATATAGCCTTACTCGTTATTGCATTTCTTCGATTGCCTAGAATCAAACTTTATGTATTTACACTATTAGTCAGATACACATAGGATTTAATTAGTGTTCAGATAACGGCCGATCCGCAACGACTCTGCTCACTCTCTTGAGACGGTACGGTTGTCAGCTGTGTAGCGCGTTTCAAAATATATATTGCTATCTGAAGTGACTGAACTTATCTTAGTCCTTTAAATACCTACTTGCCGCACAACACTGTCGAATGCAAGGAAAAGTGTAACCTTCTATTCTAAAAGTGACTGTTAAATATTTAAGTGATCAAAATGGTGAAAATTTATAGGAAAAGTGTATCACTTTCGGGCCTATGGGTGTCGACAAACGAAAGGTTGAGCGATTTTTACGCGTCGTCATGGCAACGAGGAGAGTCGCCACTACCGATGCTGGTGTGCAGGATGGTGCTGGCGGGAGTGGCGCTGGCTATCCTCTTGTGGTCCCTGGTGGAAGCCCCCAACCCCTACTGGCTGATATACCTCACAAACTGGGGACTGCTGCTGGACGTGGGCATGCTCGTATGTGGAATCATTGTCTCACTCGAGGCTATTTACAACAAGCCATACGGTACGTAATTCACTCCTATTTAAAATTCCTAAAGCTAATAACTTGATATAAGTTGTAAGATAACCCACTGCTGAAACTATTGTCATCTTCAGAAGAGTCTATCATCTATCATTTTATTTAACAAAGAGCCTGGTAGCATCAAAGGTGTATCTAGTATGTCTGCATGACTTGTCGAAGGCACGCCTATTGCAAGTCGAGTTATGCCTGAAACTGCTTGCTAAGACGATTGTTCTGAAGGCAGTGTCCTCATCTTCAAGGCAGTAGCTCTTATTTATGTTGCAGATCATCATGACGCTGATTAAACCAGTACTTATAGGTAAATCTGATACCTAGTCTTAGGTAGGTATGTACTTAGTAGATAGGTGTAATTGGCAGTAAAAGAAAACGCGTTTGTGATTCAATGATTGATTGTTAACGATAAGTCTTCAAATAGCCTTTGTTAAACATTTTTATTTATTTTTGAGCTAAATATGGAGAGTGTATGGGCCTTACATAATATCGCTAACATAAGATGTGGGAAATACGATTCTTATAGAAAATAGCAATAAGAACATTTGCTAACCCCTGAGGCAAGACAGTCACAATCCAATAAATTATTTACAAATGTAAATAATTTATTGGAAGAATGTCCTGTTGTTATTTGCTGATAAATATCAGCAAAGAACAACAGGACATTCTTCGCGATTTCAATTCGCATTATAAACATATAAATATTGTCTGTTATTCAGTTCAGAAGTTAAACAAACCCGACCTAGCAAGTTTAATCTCTAATTTCATAACAACATGAGTCTATCAATATTTAAAAAAAAACCTTCAAACAGTCGAAAATCAACGCTCAACTACCTTACCCTAACCTATAATATACCATTCATGAATATCCAAATTCGCTTCCCGCTGTCCCTCAACTGTACCTTCAACAGTGAAACACGATTCGAAGTAATTAACGACTTCTCTTTTTGTCGCTTGCTCAAGCAGGTGATGCATGTTTTGTGACGGCCAACAGCTGCAATCGCAAATATACCATAGATAACTTCCGCGTAGGTACTATTTAATCGCCATTCGCCAGTAACTTGACTAATCCTTTGTAAAACAAAGCCACGATTGTTCGTGTTACAAGCAAATCCGCTCAATGTTATCAAACTTCTAAATCAACATTCAATAACTTAATAGTAACGCTAAGCTATTGTCACACGACTGCGATGGGATTTTAAATATTGACATAGATTGACTCGTAGGAGATGGTTTAGCAGATCTGTTTATATCCGGTTAATGCTGCTACTCTTATTGTTTTTCGGCTAGAACTAGTCGTGACGTCGCACTAACCAGTGGGACCTGGCTGTCAACGTCGTCGAAAATTAGATTAACTAGACTTTGTTGGCATCTTCGTTAAAACGACTGTTTATTTATGTCACACTAACCTTTTCCCGGCGGTGCGTCGCGTCTACGCTTGCGTAGTTTGATGAAAAGTACATAGACTTGTAGCAAGATTCAAGTTACATAATATGCTTTGGAGAATAGCAGTACCTACATGTGATTGATTTCGAACAGTTTGTGTGTGTGTTTTCGTAAGTTCTTGGATAGTTTTAATTTACAATTGATGCCGGTAGCTGCATTTTAGAATTTTTTGTCGACTGAGACAAAGTTCGAATGGACAACGTCACCTACGATTTGTGGGGTAAATAAATTAAGTTGTCAAGAGGAACGTCGTCGATTTTTTTGTCAAGAAACAAACACAAAACCAATTATTCGTATCCAATGATTTTAAAAACATAATCTGAACAAACCGGAACTGTTTAAAGTAGTTTTGCCTTGATCTAACAACCTATCAAACGATTGCAACATTAAAACCACGCGAGTTTTAAAGGAAAATGGCCCAGATTTGATTCCAAAGCCGATTTTCTTACTAGGTGAATCTGATTTCGCAGATCTGTAGGTACTGATCCATTTAAATGAATCATCTTGTTTATTAGTCGTAAGTATTTTAAAATACGATTCATCTAAATTTACATAATCGATAATCGATTCGAATCTAACGAGCAAACGTCACTGTTTTATGCCGTTTGGGTTAATGCGAGTTGTGAACAATAATATCGCATCTGAAATAGAAATATACATACAATAATCGTAAAAACGTTGTACTATTGTGTTTTATATATATATTAAAGTGAGAGTATAAATAATAAAGAAAGAGTCTATATGAAAAATACAATCCATAGGTACCTAACCTATGGATTGTATTTTTCCTATAGGTAGACTTAATAGTAGAGATCCGATAGTAACTCTGTATCGTCTATCTGCTTGTTACCTCTTCAAGTCTATGTATGAACGGATTCCCGGGATGAAACATCCTATGTCTAAAAACGTGTAACGGAATAAACGCAATACTTACCTGATTAGGGGTCATTATACTCATAATACGAACAACTGTTACTAGGACCAACACTGAATCCGCGAAAAAAAAATCGACTGCCCCATACATTTCTGTGGGCAAAACTCGACAAATTAATGTACAGCTGACTCTCAATGATCCCTTTTCAAGTATTGCGTTTATCCGACACGTTGTATAGGATGTTTCATCCCGGGACTGCCCGGGAATATGTTCCTTTGGGATAATTTTCGACTATCGCGCGGGCGAAGCCTCTGCCAGAAGCTCTAGTTTATTATCAGTTCTTAAAAACATATAAACTGTCATATACATACGAATATGTGGGCACATGGCACGGCTACGTTAAAGCTACTTTATTTTCTATTGGTGCAATATAACTGTGCCCACTGCCGTCAGAGACGCAGTTTAATGTCGTAATTTCCACGATGTCGACGTCTGGTGGGACGACCCCATACGCAATATAGCATTATGTCTGATGCAACTATCACCCGCCATTAACATTCACAACCAACGATATTATGCCCCATAAAATTACCATTCGTACTTGACCTTGTTCCTTCAAAACTTTTCTAGAAACTTGACACACTTGTTTGGTACGAATTTAATATAAAACATGATGATGACACAATTTCACCAAACTCGTTAGTTACTAAACGCGTACTAATAGCATAGTGAGACGGTACGTCAGAGTTCTTAATGGTTAATATTACATAGTTTAATATGGTGAAACTGGGCCTAAATGTAAGCAGGTATTGCCGAATCTCTTCCTTATCCACACTAATATAGAAAGGTGAACATCCGTCTGTAAGCATACTCGCAAAGTAAAAGGAAAGATGTCAGCAGCATGTCGTCAGTAGAGCACAGAGTGACGCTGTTGCAATTCTACATTATTTTGTACCGCTGTAACTCAATTCCTATAAAATTACGTAATCGTCTAATTAGCACCTTTTTGTAGATACTTGTTTTAAACAGCGTGTTAACTTTCTCATCTCTCGTTAATCTAACAATAGTAACGCTCATTCCCCACGACACATCAACTGCCACTATTGTACCTACCTACTAATGTTGTGGGAGATGGGCATGTTTTTATTTTGAACTCTTTTTAGTCTATCTAGGTCAGTGGCTCCCAACCTGTGGTCCGTAAGGGCCAAAATATGGTCCGCAAAAGGTCAACTCTCTAATTTGGATTACATAGAATAGTTATGCCACAAGTTTTGAATATCTATAATATAAAGTTCTAAAAATAAACTTATTTCATAAATTATATGATATAAGTTTATTTTTAGATTTACGCGTTTGTTGTTTTCATCTTCGGCAGCTGAACTAGGTGAAATGCTGAGTGACTTAAATAAGGCAAGCCTCGAGATAGGACTTCGGATGAACATGTCAAAAACCAAACTCATGACTAACAGCGCCCAACAAAAATTGTATTTAGAAGGCGTGGAGATTGCATATGTACCAGAATACATATACCTCGGCCAAATAGTCTCATTCCAGGCGAGACAAGAAAAAGAAGTTGCTCGCCGCACCGACAACGCCTGGAAGAGCTATTGGTCGATGAAGACTCTCATGAAAGGAGGCCTAAGCGCAAATTGATGGACATGTGCATTCTCCCTATTCTTCCATACGGTGCTCAAACCTGGTCTTTGACAGTTCAGCAGAGGTTCAAGCTTGAGGTTCGTCAGCGAGCAATGGAGCGCAGCATTCTGGGAGTCCGATTAATGGACCGCGTTAGGAACACAGTGCTGCGTTCCAAAACAAAAATCGCCGACGTCACACAAAAAGCAGCCAAACTAAAGTGGGACTGGGCCGGCCACGTCTGCCGGATGTCGAACGGTTCATGGGCTAAAGCAACCACAATGTGGGTCCCAGAAAATGCCCGACGGGAGACCCAGGCGAAGACGGTGGGACGAGCTTGACGCCTATCGGCCAGATTGGTCCACACTTGCCCAAA
The DNA here is from genome assembly GCA_002192655.3 of Mamestra configurata. Lineage (NCBI taxonomy): Eukaryota > Metazoa > Arthropoda > Insecta > Lepidoptera > Noctuidae > Mamestra > Mamestra configurata. Next base: position 682,366 of record NDFZ01005405.1, read on the forward strand.
GTCGGGAGGAATGGAAGGAAGAAAGGGAGGCCTTTGCCCTGCAGTGGGACACAATTGGCTAAAATATAAATATATTTAGATTAACACAGTTTAATTTTCTTCTTGATTTCTGACCCCATCTAGCAACAAATAATTCAAAGTGAAAAAATGTAGGTAGTAGCCTGCAGGTAATAGAATCGTAGATTTATCATTTAGGCAACAAATAGCTGCAATATCAATGTGCATGCATCTCTAACTCTACATTGCTCCAAAAGGTCTGTATAGGATTTTCTGTTATTATACTCGTACGCACTATGCAGTAAAGTGTGCAGGTAATGGCCTAGTAACTTCACACCTGCTACTGTATGTGTGCAATCACAGTGTTTTATCGTCGCCAGCAAAAACACTTATTATAAAACTGCAATGGGTCTGTACACCTAACAGAAAACTGACACACGGGTCGTTTCCTACGATAATATTTTTCTTTCTAAATATGATTGTCATTTAAACACTGTTAATATAATGCGTAATCTTATTTAGCTTGAACTCTATGAATCATGTCATACATACCACTAATATTTTATGCATGCGAAAGTATCTGTTGTCCATCTGTCTGACTGTTAAGTTTGTTTTTCACTTCTTAACGACGATTTTGATTGAAGTTTGCATATGGGTAGATCATGTCCTGGATTAGGCAGTGGGACATAGAACTTTTTATCCCGGGAGTTGTACCTTTGATAATCACCGACTTACAGGCGAGCGAAGCCGCTGGCAGAAGATAGTTTTAAATAAATAATGATTCTTTACCCATCTTGACTTTTCTTTTCCTTCTGTGTACATTTTAGGTTTGTTTTCTAAGTAATGTTTCAGCCTTATCATTAGCTTATGTACTTATTTTCAGAGACAAAAGAGCTGCCATGGTACGCGAGTTTGTACTGGGCGGTGTTCAACATCGCGGTCGCCCTCTCCATCATGATCACTTCGCTGTACTGGCTGCTTCTGTATGACCCTGGTCAGTATAAAACTAGGTCCACGATATTACCAATGTCGTGAGAGATACCTGTATGAGAGACGCACATACCCGGGAAACAACGCTTAAAGGAAAGGAGGCCTTTACCCCGCAATGGCTGATATGATGAAAAAGTATTTAAACCTATCTTATTTCATCTTATACCTTGTTTACAAAACTGAAAGAACCCAAGAAACAAAATTTGGTACTATAAAGGTCCTGAGAACGTTTTAGAACGTGCTAATTAGTGTTCATGATTCGTACTATAATGGTGTTGTAAACATTTACAGAACCCTGAATAGGCCCTAGTTTTATCACTGATTTGTTTTATAGACATTACATAAAGGCTCTCACGGTGATAAGTCAGCTCTGTAGTTGAAATGTAAAAGTGTCGAAAAACGCTCTTTAGTACTAAAATAGTGCTGTCTGCAACGTTTATGTCACAAATTTGCACTATAAACGTAACTGAAACATGTTTATAGTGCTATTTAGTCACACTGGTCACCCTTTTGTTTGTGTTGTGATCGTGCGTCGTGAATGTTCCTCAAGAAAACAAAATATATCGGTAAGTTATGCTTTATGTCATTTGCCATTGTTGCTTATCGTAACATTTAATAAAAAGGACATACTACAAAACATTCATGGACCGTAACTTGCACTTGCGAAAATTATTGTATTGATAAAATCATTATGCTGATTTCAAATTTGACAATGCGCCCTTATAATTTACGTGTTTTAATTAAATTTAAATTAATAAAATAAGGACTTGTCCCGACTATGGCTGCTATAGTACACATTGGCTTCAGCCGTGCTACTAATGTGCTATCATGGCAGAAAACAGCAGCCATATTTTCACAGAAAACGAATTAGGGTTCGTTGTCCAAATATAAAATAGTGTAGTCATAATAAATTTCTTTGTATGGACTTGCATTAAATGCACTGTTTAGGTATTTTGTTTCTCTCCCAATTCAGTCTCGAAATCACCACGAATGTGTAGCAATAAAACTATAGTTTCATTAAAAAACAATGTTTCTGTGTGTGTCTTTAATGCAACCTCATAATTTATTTTGACTAAACTAAAAGTTGTAACTATCTCATCGCAAGTGCCCAATCACCCGTCAGCCTTGAAAGAAAGTCGGTTCTTTGATACATAAAACAGTTACAGACCAAAGACTACTATAGTATACTATAGATTATAGACCTAAATGCCTTATGGTCAACATAGTTCATATTTAAGCTGTTGAAACTTTATTTTATTATAATGCTGGAAGTAAATGTACAATTGCGTTTGTTTCAGTGCCTTACCTGCATCGTAACATACTAAAATTTATATCATTAATGATGGCATATATAATGGACGTGGATTGTTTCCTGAGGAGATATGATTGTATACTTTTAAATTATAATATACATGAATGGCCGTGGCAAGAAACACATTTTAAACTTGCACGAAATTGTATTGTTTGTGGTTATCTTACTGACCCGCACTTACCAAATCATTTTGTTATTGAATAAGACAGTTATAAATAACTTAATTGATTTGAATTTTTTCTGGTGCAAATATTGCCGTGAGATGGCAATTTATGACCATTACCCTCCGGACGAGTGTTTTTGTCATGAAAGAACATAATATATTCAAACCTTAAAGTTACCCTACCTCCTCCTTGAATTCACTTAATGTAATTATCAAGTAGGTACAAGATACTGGAACTTATAGTTTGTCTATTTACTTAAGTAGGTATTTAATTTGTTTATTAATAGAAACCTTTGTGTAAGTTGCAGAAAAGTACTTCCTATAAACTTCCTATTCTTAAATCTTGACGAATCCACTGTCACAGTCGGAATTCCCCGCTTTGGTCCTACTGCCCACATTTAGCTCCAAGCAACACCACAACGGTGAGTCCAAAAATAGGTTATATGTTATTTTTTATACCTACAGGGTAATTCAAAAAAAGTGCCGAAGCCGAAAACCTATAACTTATAAACCCAAGTGACATCATTCTAAATCCAATACAATCCAATATGACGGACGGCCCAAGTTGGCGAAATAGTTAGGTATTTTTTGTGCACTCCCATGACATTGGTATCAAATGTAAGGGTTTACTGAGAAAACTACGTCACACTAAATTATAAAAGTATACAAAAAAACTTATTGTTGTTAGTCCAGTCAAATAAGTGTTCATCAAACATCCAAAAACCGCTCAGTGGTGCACCATATCTGTCAAAAAGTTGATCGCAAATTTTTACTAAGCAGAAAAAAGGTTTTAGCACAGTGCTTTTTGTTTTCTATTAAGTGTTTCATCTCGTCGACAAATTCTCTTAAGAAAGATTCTAAATCTGTTGGCTTTCCATGTCCGTAATATATCCCGATCACAAAAGGAGGTAGCTGCGACAATTCATAAATATTACCCAATATCGGCCATATCTGTTGTTTTGAGCTGTGATAAAGGGGTAATCCATCTATATTAATGTTCAATGAAATATTGTTCGGTACATTTTCTATGATGCCTAGTAAAGTATGCAATGTCTCTGTTAAGCTATTATGCCAGTAATAACCACCAGGTATTGATTTGATGTTTATTTTAACATCTGTTTTCAAAAGCGTCCTTGGATCTCTTGATAACACTTTGGGAATGCGCTTGTTTATTATTTCTATCAAACTTTTAACTGCTTGATGAGGTATATTATAAGTGACGCACCATTTTCTTATGTCACTGCGTAATTGTTCATCTTTACTGCTCTCCTCATCTGAGCATTCCGGTGTTGGGGAACTTTGAACAGAGGTGCTCTCACTCTCATATTCTTCATCCTTATTACTGGCTATAGAAAAAGGAACATTATTGCTACAGCCCTGTTGTGGTACAAAACAAATATTTTGTACAGAACCACGTGCTATATTTTCCGGACCCGCTTGACCAGTATTTACATTTTGGATATGAGCTTGTTGTATTGATGATAGTGCTTGTGTATATCGATTCTTTACCTTTTTTTTATAACTACCACTCACTTTATACCGACGCAGAGATCTTAAATCCATTATTAAACCTTTATTTACTTTATCTTTTAACCAGATCTCTGTAAACAATCGGCAGTGTGCCACCATTTATGAAATACTAGTGATGCAATTGATTCTGAAAAGCTAGTATAGTTCTAATCAGTCCATTAACTATTAATTTTAATGCTTTTATGTCACGCTTTAGTGTCGTATGAGTAACACAGACTCACTTATAGAGCTATTTAGAATGGTAATGGTACTATTTAATACTATAGTAGAGTTTTCTTGACTTCTACAGAACTAGCCCCATAGCGATATTGAGGGAGCTTTTAAGAAGCTAAAAGGTTACGTAATAGTTGTGCAAGGTGATTTTATAGTGCAGATTGATCCTGTAATAATGTTTTCGATACTACTACAAAACTAGTACTGTAAAAGTTATTTTGACGCATTATTAGCGCAAAATAGATACATGAAAGGGACAGTAAGGTCTTCAATAGTACTAAATAGTACCATAATCACTTTATTCATATCTTTTACAGTGCAAAACTTTAAAGATTCTTTTGTATGGTCCTGTAAGCGTTCTAAGAGCTAAATTATAGAATTTAAATGCTCTTAATCTTATAGAATCAAAACGCTTTGTTAAAAACTTTTATAGTACAGGCAGTCACAATGGTTATCATTACAGGCCTACTATAACACTGTTTGGTGACAAAACGCCTTGGTTATAGAAACTTTTGTTACTTGGGAAGTTTAGCTTAACGTGTGTCTGTTACCGAGTATCAATCATAAATAATTAGCGTCCGTGTTTCCTGGCATCAATAGTGCAATTAACTCCACTCGCATCAGAAAACTGAGACGTTTGCATGAACTTTTTTTTCATTCTCAAGAATTGGCATTCATGAATAGGATAGTGGGGATAGGAATATGGATTGATATCTCTCTTTCGGGGTTCATCTTTTGCCTATATAGCCCGCCATATTTTGTAGTTATTAAAAGGGCAAGATCCTTACCGGCGTTTAAAATATTCCGGCCCGTTTTTTGGGATTATAAAAGCATTTCTAGTTCAGGATCTACGATGTAATTGTTAGCTTCAAAAGCTGGGACAATAATGATTTCACCGTAGATATAGGTGCCATAAATAACAAAAAGTTACATTAGTTCTTGCAAAGTTGAACAATTGGGACCCCGGCTTCGTATTTGACTAAGCTCTGTGACTTATTCTTCCATTATTATGGATTACAGACCTACGAGAGGAGATGGGTGCGCGCGCGTTCTGGCTGGATGTGTCGACGCACGGCATCACGTCGTGCGTGGTGTTGGCCGAGCTGCTGCTGTCGCGCACGCCAGTGCGTTTGCTGCACCTGTACCTGCCGCTCGGCATGGGGCTGTGGTACGCCGCCTTCTCCGCCATCTTCTACATGGCCGGTGGCAAGGACATGTAAGTAGAACTATATATAAGCAAAACGCAGAGATCAGCGTAATGATAAGCGTAATTATCGGCGCAGTGTTCCTATTAGTGTCCTGGGTAACACCACGTAGCGCTCTGCGTAAAATGTTACGTAGCATCTGGCGTAGTGCTCTACATAGCATTCGACGTAGGTTTGGGTGTAGCATTCGGCGTGTGATTCAGCGTAGCGCTTTACGTAGCATTCGATGTAGCCCGTGGCGTAGCATTCGGCGTAGCACTCAGCGAAGCGCTCTACGTAGCATTCGACGTAGCTTATGGCGTAGCATTCAGCGTAGCGCTCTACGCAGCATTCGACGTAACTTGACGGAGCTTTCAACGTACTGCTCTACGTAGCATTTGACATAGCTTTAAGCGCAGCATTCGGCGTAGCATTCAGCATAGCGTTCTTTTTATAATTCTGCGGAGCATTTATCGTGGCATTCGATAGATCTCTTCTATTCCATATTGTCATCATCATCCACAGCCAAACCTCGCCCACTGCTGAGCATCTAGGCCTTTCTTTTCTTATGACAATCCCCACGTTCTTGTGCCAGCCTCATCCAGATTTTACCCGCAATAGCAACAATGTCGTTCTTCCAGTCCGTGGTCGCCACTCGGTCACTGCCTTACTCCATCTATCATCATCGCGCCTTGCCCCAGCCCAGCTTGCTTGCTTGTCCTGCTCAGATCCATTTCAGTTCCGTAATACGTTTTCCGATGTCGAAAACTTTCGTACATCTTCGGATCTCGACGTTTTGAACTCAGTCCATTAGCGTTATGCAAGCATGGAACGCTCCATGGCTCTCTGTGCAACTTTCAGCCTGTAGAGCGTGAGCGTCCGTGTCTCGGCACCGTAAGTCATGGTGGGCAAAACACACTGGTAACTCAGGACTTCAGGCATTGTGGAATTTAGGCTGTCTTTAAAATATCTTCCAAAACTTCCAAACGTACTCGTAAACGTACAAATATAGGTACTAAAAGCGGGCCAGCCAAGCTGTATTCATCACGATACCTCCGTTTATTGGTGTTCTTTGCCAAATGGAAGAATATGGCCAAGGTAGATATTTGTCAACCATCTCCAACATTTCATTCCCAATTTTTGGGAACAGGAGGGTTTGAATTGATGGAGATATTTACCAAAACCTTCGCCTTGGCCATATTCATCCTTAGTCCTACATTAAAAGATGCATCATAAAGGTTTTGTAGCATTTTCTGGAGGTTTTCAAAGTTTTCAGCGAAAACCACAAGGTCGTCTGCAAATCTCAAATGAGACAGGACCATTGATGTTAATACCACTTTAGACCCAATCTAGCCTTTTTGGAAAATGGTGTCGCCCTGTCTCACTCCCCGCTTGATTGATACGGGTTCGGATAGCGTATGCATGCGGACCTGCAAAGTGGCCGGGGTACACCTCGGACACTCTGCAGGTCCACATGCATACGCTACTACTACTCCCGTTAGGTGGATGTGGCAGCGATGGAGAGTTATGTACCTATCTACAAATGCACTTGCAATTTCGCTATTATATTGAAACTGAATTAGCACCTACACTATCGTTTCAGAAACGGGAATCCTTTTATATACGACGTGCTAGACTGGTCCCAAGGAAGACGCACCAGCATCGTGGTCGTCGCGTCCATGGCGGGCCTTATCGTCGTGTACGCGTTTGTGTGGGGCGCCACGCTGTGCCGCGACAAGCTGTCGGCGCTGCTGGTGCGCACCACCAGCCACGACCTGCCCGCAGCGCCGCCCGACCGCCATATGAGAGGCGTATGAACTAGCCAATTTACTTGTTAATAAGGAATCAAATCTCATTAAGCCCGCAGACACCAACAACACTGCGACGCAGCTCTATGTATATTTATTTCATAATTATTAAGTGTGTAGTCTGAATGTGTTCTGGTATTTCTCTTCTATGACTGATTATGGCTGTTTGTTCACATTCATTTCACTTGTTTTTAGCTCAATCTGATATAAATAGTGTAAAGTGTATAATAGTTACGATATTAATGTTATTGTGTTCAGGATTCAGCAAAAGCTCAACTAATAGTTTTTAAGTACCTAGGTTACATTGAAGCTTGAAAATGTAGTACAAAATACATTGGTTTCAGACATTTTATACAAAGATACCTTCGATTGGGTAGTAGGTACTGGTTTACTTTATTTAATTATACTTACGATAAGTCCTTCATTCAATTTTATGGAAAATAAAATGAACCGATAGGCTTTTAACTCTGTGCGAAATATACTGTATATTGTATTATACATTAAAGTTTAAATATGGTTTTGTTGCACATATTAAACTTGTTTGTGTGAAATGTGTACCTTATTCCAGCGTTTATATAACCTACACCGCATCAGTATCAAAACGTCCTATTAGCAGAATGTCTTATTGTCAAAGTACAGTTATGGTGAAAAATTACTATCGGTTTCCGTCATGGCTCATTATTTGGTTTATTTTTTAATTCAAATTCAAATGAAACGGACATATTATGCCTCTGGTATGGACACAACCTGTGTTAACACCCATTTACAATCTCATGTTCCAAGTATAGACTTACGGAGACTGGTAAAAGCAGAAGTTCGGAGACGGGCTGAAATGTAGAGCGGCAAAGACTCGCAAACTACTTGGGGACCAGGAATCATGAAGAGGTATTTCCGGACCTTTATACATGAACGATAAAGAATCACAAACTACCAGAATCATAAATGAGTATTTCTGGGGAACCATCGTGACTGGTAGACTCGCAAACAACCACGAGATCAGAATCATGAAGAAGAATTTCCGGATAGAGCCGCTGCGCGCTGGCAAGATATTATTTTTTTATAATTTCACTCTGAACCCGGACATCGGACAGACGCTAGTATTGAACAACGTCCCTATTTTATGGATTGATTGCGAAAAAAAAACAAGTTGTTTACTTGTTAGATTTTAAAATGTTATTAAGGTTTCGAACATCCGTAACAAACGTCACCCTTATAGGATCACTCGGGTATCTGTCTGCCTGTCCGTCTGTCACAGCTTATGAACTTCTGTTATGCCGCCACTACACATCGGCGGACGCATCCGCAGATGGCATCTGCAGACGGGCAAATTTGCTCGTCTGCGGTAGGTATTTAAACGTACTAAATAAATAGCTGGGACAGCTAAGGTTTCAACATATTTTTTTGTTGCGTACCTGCGTGGTGCGTCTTTCGAGAATGAACACAGACTGACCGACCTCCAGACGTGTGGACGGCTCGTGGTGATTCATCCGCGGATACATCTGACGACATCCGCGGACGCGTCTGTCGACGTGTAGAGCAGGCTTGACACGGATACGTTACGTAAATAAATAAAATTTTGATATGAGTATGCACTTTTGACGGTCAATCTAGAAAATAACAAAAAAAAAAAGTATTTCAAGCTGTACCGTGTGACATATCAAATGAAAGGGCTTATTGTGGGGGTTTTAAAAATACGTTTTTCAAAACTATAAAATAAATGGTTTTTAAATTATTCTAGAAATTAGACGAAAAAGACCATTCAATTGAACCCTTATTTTCGAAACTACTGACCCTCATCCTAAAGAAAGGAACACCTATAAGAAGTCTTTAGTGTTAAAATAGCATGTAACAAAAATGAAATTCGTTCGGAACCCTTCACACGCGAGTCCGAACTTTTCCTATTTTCTTGTTTTAAGAGGACGTTGTGATACTAGGTAGGAAGATTTGAGCATTGCACCTGTATGGTCTGCCACTTAGTATGTAGTCCTGTGTGTGGAGCTTCGAGTGAACTCATTGGACACCTCACTTGACTCGCACATTTACCCCAACTCGTCAAACATGATAAACAACTACAAAACTACAAATAGACAATTAAAACACTTGATGGGGTTTCAAATAAAGAAATAATGTATTACAAAAAAACATTTATTAGGGTCTAATATATAGCAAAATCTACAAATAAACACAAAGCAACCAATTAAAACTATGATTAATATAACAAACTAAATAATTGATATGTGATTAATTTAAATTTGACTTAGTACATCTATACTGTGCGGACTGTGATAGCAAATATTACACTTATTCGTGACATATTAATTAATTAAACAAAACAAATATTAACATCCAAAATAAAACTCGTTTATAAAAATAATTTTGAAATACATCTAAATCCAAGAATACAATTTCAACAAAAGATATCATGATCATAATTTGGACAACAGTCTCAAAAAATAAGCAATCTCACATTTACCTTGTATATCCAAAAATATAACTTCTTATATACAATCAATAGGTAGGTACGCCGTAAGACTAAGTCCGAGCCGACAGTCGCAGGCGACGCACGCGCAGCCGCACACCGGGGCAGCTTTACTATTATTGTGAGCCGTGGCGCCGCCTGCGACCTACCTACTCGTCTGCATGCAAGGCTATCTCATGAGCTACAATGTGTTATATTCGTTCAAAAAGTAATTGAACATGTCAATTATTTATCTACATCACATAGTAAGAAGTTTCAACTGTGTAAGTAACATGCTCCGGTTAATAAGACCGTGAGGACTTAACGTCTACCGATTAATTAATTGTATCCAACATTAACTGCCTCTTCGTACAGTAATCAATGGTTCTTTCATAAACACTCAATATCACAAACATTCAGTATTACACTAATATTCTACTCAATTCTTAAATCTAAAAGGCATTTCCAGAGATCATAACTTACATTAGAAAATTTTGAGTGAGCAAAGTTTACCCAATTAGTAGATTAAAAAGTAGAATCGAAACATCGTATATTTAAAGTGAAGAATATATAAATATTTTAGAAAATTGAAAGGGGATCGTAACTATGGGTCTTATTATGATTAAACTTCGTCAAACCCAATGTATGGATGAACACTGCAACACGGCTCTAGGTTTGGTTCTATTCCCCAGCGTGCCAGTAGTATAGTATCGTGTTTATCCATACATTTAACAAATGTCTTCTTATTATAACGAACAATAGCATTGTACTTTTGATCCTCGTATTACTTAACTATTATAATACATGATTATTTTATCCGGAAGCCAATTCAAATGTCAAAAACATCAAGCCAAAAAATTCGTGGCTTAAGTTCAACAAGACACATTTCAGTTTTAGTAAATATAAAATATTAGATAGTATTGCACCCTAAGACTAAAAATTCATGTCTTTCGTATATAAGATAATATACACCGTCAACATTTCACGGCATATTTTAATATTATTGAGATCATCGAGTAGTTGACAAATACATTCAGACTTTGTATCACAATGTTGGAAGACACATTTGCATAACATCAAATTATTACTTATGCAAATGTCAAGTTGTAATAGTTGTAAGTTTCGGTGATAGCAAAGAACTGATTCAGTATAATAACTCCGATGAAACACTTACTGAACAGTACCTGACAACAGTATCACTCTCAGTGATATAATAGACTTACATAGCTAGTATAACAATGACTCGCTTGTAGCAGCAGTGAGTGAGCACAAGGCACGGCTCGCTTAGGTGAGCTCCTCGCCGTTCATGAGAAACACCCTGAACGAGGACTCGTCAGCGGCGTCTTCGTACATCAACTCCTCCTAAATAATAAACACATTTGTTAAACAACGGATAGCCTAGACCACTCACCATTTCGAAGAGAAACTGGGCATATCATATGCCACATACTTGTTGCTATAATATTGCAATTCAAAAAGATTTTTGAACGGAACCCTCTGATCGGTAAATCCAATTTCAAAACTCATAGTACAGTGAAGTAATTGAGAACACACGCCACAAATAATGGTAGGATGATTATTTTGTTTTATTTTAATTCCAGAAGACATTTAACATTGTTCACCGTACACCTTGTTATTTACTAGTCAAATTATAAAATCCTGTGGTTGTGACATTGAATGGAATAGGTGTCCATCATACCTGCATGAGATCAATGGTGGGATGCGCGTCGATGAGGCACAGCTCCGCGTCCATGGCAGTCTCCTCGCCACTCAGTGCCGCGCCCACGATTTGCCTGAATACAACATTTGCCACTCAAATATCTACTTTAGCGATATGCAAAGTTGAGTATTGAGTTACAGGTCAATTTGCAAAAATCTTTTTTTTTAAATTAAATTTGAACGTTTGGATTTTAAGTGTAGTATGATGTTATATGTATATTCTAATTTTATCGCTCGTTTAATTCCCAGTGCTATGTAAGTATACTCACTGGCTGTCGTCATCGATAGGCACGTTGCCGTGGAGGAACAGATCGCTGCGCACCGTGAACACGTCGCTGACAGAACCCTCTGCTCGACCCACCTGAAAGTACAGTTTTAGCTTGATTTGGCACGATTATGCGACCTCCAGGAGTGGAGCACGAGCATCCGATGTCTTCTCTATTTACTTATGACAGTTCTTAACCACTCTAAATTGCACGAATCTGGCGACCCTAATGCGAGTGCGGGTTAGGTAGGTAATGTAACATACATGCACATCGTCGTCCAGCACGTAGTGCGCGCGCGACAGCGGCCACGTGCAGTGCGTGCGCGCCGCGTGCCACTCCGCGCCCACCACGCTGCCCTCGCTGCCCGCACTCCCCGCGCTGCCCGCCCCCTGCGACTGCTCCCCCTCGAGCTCGGCGCTCACTAGAGACACCTCCTTCGATTCTTCCTCTTCCACCACGACGTCATCCGGCACACTGACCTGCAATTTGAAATTGATGGTCTCACAAAATTTACCACTCAGTATAAAGAGACAAAGCAACTATTTTTTTATTTAATATGGGTTTGCTCTTGACTCTAGTCTAGGTCATAGATGACAGAGACAAAGTCGACGATAGAGCGAGCTTGCCCAGAAGAAACCTTTTCATTCTAATTTTGAAGAGATTAGGGTTGTATGCGTTCGGAAACACAGACGCAGGCAGAGAGTTCCACTCCTTTACTGTGCGCATTATAAAAGACGTTTGGAAACGTTTAGTGCGAATTGGTGGAATAGCAACAAGGTAGGGATGGTAACTTGCAGTGCGTCTAGATGTCCGATGGTAGAAGGGGGTCGGTGGGATGAGGTCGTGGAGTTCCTGGACAGAGTGTCACAAAGTACAATCTGTAGAAGACCGACAAGCAGGTAACCTTGCGGGGATGAGCCAAGCTGTGAAGCTTGGCATCCACCAGTATTACGTCGCCAATGAGCCTTTTAGCTTTGCGTTCCACCGAGTCCAGCATTCCAAAGGTAGCTGCAATACTTCATGCAGGATCGGACTTGTGCTTTGTAAAGGGTTAAAAGCTGTCCAGGCGTGAAGTATCAAGCGATACTACACTCTATTTAGAATGCCCAGCTTTTTGGCCGCAGTTTGGGCTTTGTGCTCAATGGTGGCACTACCAAGTTCAAACTGGGTGTCAGCTCGAGCCGATCGTTTACAGGGACAGATGTACCCCGAAAAGTAGGAGTTAGGTCGAAACGACTCCTTTTTGCGGTAAAAAGACACGCTTGTCATCACCCCACTGGGAGACAAGACTTAAGGTCAAATTTGTCCGCTCTACCATTGCCTCTCTCAAGGAACGAACTTCTTCCCCGCTGGATCTTGTGCTGGACAAGTATCTCTCTGAAACCGAACTGTCATTACATTATGCATACCCAACAATACCAGGCTGAAGCAGGTCGTTGATGTGCAGCAGGAAAAGAGTTGCAGAGAGAACAGACCCCTGAGGAACTCCGACCATGAGCCGTGAGAAATATGAAATAGCCATGAGGTCAGAAGAGCAGCCGTCAACGACTACTCGGATCGACCGTTCGCTAAGGAAGTCTGATATCCAGCTACAAAAAACAGCTGGGATGCCATAAGCCGGAAGCTTGCCGAGTTCGAGTTCGAGATATCAAGCGATACAGCAAGTGTTTATCGATGGCTTCGCCCCACCAGTGCCTGACATATCACAAGAAGATCTAGAAGAAGGTAGGTCAGTAACTTACTGTTTAGTACCATTTCCATAGCCTTGCACAGAATGAAGGTAATGGCGATCGGTCGATAATGAGCAAGGTCTGCACGGTCGCCCTTTTTTTGGCACAGGTTGTACATTCGCAAGCTTCCAGGATTTTGGCACCGTTCTTTTTTCAAGAGAGAGGCGGAACAAGCGTGTCAACACAGGAGACAGTTCAGGCGCACACTGCCTCAAGACTCTCGCTGGAATGCCGTCAGGCCCGCTGACCTTGTTCACGTCTAGACTGCACAATATTCTTCAGACCTCTTTAATGTGAACTACGATCTTCAGCTTCGAAGAGTCACAACGAGGTACAGTTGGTGGTTGCTTGGAGCCAGCGTCCAGACGTGAATGGCTAGCAAAGAGAGATTCAAATAAATTTGCTTTCTCACTTGCAGAGTGAGCCAGCGACCCATTAGGTTTCAGCATTGGTGGTATAGTGGGCCGACAAAAGTTTTCGAAAGGGACCAGAACTGTTTACTACACGGAGTGTGCGATACTAGTTTGGCCCCGATACGTCCGACATGGTCAAAACGTGCCCCACTACTTATGACTAGTAGATTAGTAACTATGCGGCCAATACCTCTTTTCTGTGGGTCGTAGTGATGAAGATAAGGCACTGCAAACCTGTGACGTAGCTCAATCAGGATTCTATAAAAAGACGACTGACTGGCCGCACGATCGCTTTACCTCTTTCACCATTTTAAAGTGTAATGGAGTGAGAAGAGCTTTTAATAGGGAAGCTCGCTATATGTATAAAATAAAGTTCTCGATATCTGTGATTAACACAATAAAAAGTTAAAACGGTAAAAATATTGTACCAAAGACATATTAAAATTTTGATGACATTATAAAAGCTCAACAGCATGCATACCTGTAGCATAAATGAACAAAATAGTTACTTGATAAATACTCACCAGATATACGAAATCTCCGTCTTCACTGACAGTAGCGGGCGGGTCCTCGGCCACCGGCGCGACGCTCACCTCTTTAGCTTCCCTGTGGACCTTCTTCATGTGCATATACAGGCTGCTCATGTTCGTGAAGGATTGCTCGCAACCTGACGATTTAAGTATAGGAGATCCCATCAAAAACATAAATGTGAAAATGGGAGCCAAGTTCAATGTTAATAATATGCGTGATTGCCGACTTCAGCGACAAAAGAATTGAGATCTAAATGGGTGCCAAGTCAATCCTGAAATAAGATAAATTTAAGGTTCAAGATTCGACTCCGCTAGTTTTCACATACATATTTTTGTTTTTTATTTTTTATTTTAAGAACATGGAGGACTTACAGCTAATAAAAATAAACAAATAAAAAGGAAACCATAGTCACCAAAAAGCCAGTTACAAATCCTCGCGTATAGACTTACAATACTAATTTATGCTGTGAGCACAAAACCACAGAACACACCGCTATAATTAAAATAAGAAGCAATCTTGGATTGCAACTATATAACTGAAATAATAACATAAAAATAATATATTACATTATCTTATATTTGTCATTTCATCTTTATGTTATACGCAAGTTAGTTTTTCGGGTTCCGTAGTCAACAAGGAAACCTTATAGTTTCGCCATAATTATCCGTCAGTCCGTCTGTCTGTCCGCGATTTAGCTCCGAGACGCTGAGTGTGCGTCCACATTGCGAGCCTAGCGCGGTTGCGACGACGGGCGCTTAATATCAAACATATGAAACCGCCGCTTGTGTCCACAATGTAGTGACTAAGGCGGGCGCTTACGTGACGGGCTCGAGCGAGATAGCGCGCGTAGTTTTCAAACGTTCCTATCCGCGCGTTATGGCCGCACTACGGGTCTAGTCCGCAAGTGCCTAATGCGCGGGAGGCGGGGGTATCAAACCAATTCGATCTTGTCGCTCGGCGCATGCGCGTCTGTTTTTTTTTTTTTTGTAAAATGGCGTTAATTACTGAAGTATTTATCAGTGTGATTCAGTCTAAACCACCTATATGACAAAGTAAATTAAAATTCTTTACTGAATACTGTGGTGTATCCACACCACAGTATTTTATTGAGGATGTAGTCAAATGTTGACACGGCCATTCGAGTGTAGTCAAAGAATTTTTATAGAGTACAATCTCAGTTCTTCATATAAATTAAAAAATCACCGTTATCTTGTCTGCTTTTATTTATTTCATGCACATCATCTCTTGTGTTCAACACCTCCCATCTCAGGATCGGACTGATGCGCGGTGCGCTTGGCGTGCGCGTGGTGGCGCGCGGCGTGGTCGCGCAAGTGCTCACGCCGCAGGAAGGCGCGGCCGCACGTGTGTGTACGTACCTGCATGCGTGCAGTGATGCGCGGTGCGCTTGGCGGGCGCGTGGTGGCGCGCGGCGTGGTCGCGCAAGTGCTCGCGCCGCAGGAAGGCGCGGCCGCACGTGTGTGTACGTACCTGCATGCGTGCAGTGATGCGCGGTGCGCTTGGCGGGCGCGTGGTGGCGCGCGGCGTGGTCGCGCAAGTGCTCGCGCCGCAGGAAGGCGCGGCCGCACGTGTGTGTACGTACCTGCATGCGTGCAGTGATGCGCGGTGCGCTTGGCGGGCGCGTGGTGGCGCGCGGCGTGGTCGCGCAAGTGCTCGCGCCGCAGGAAGGCGCGGCCGCACGTGTGTGTACGTACCTGCATGCGTGCAGTGATGCGCGGTGCGCTTGGCGGGCGCGTGGTGGCGCGCGGCGTGGTCGCGCAAGTGCTCGCGCCGCAGGAAGGCGCGGCCGCACGTGTGTGTACGTACCTGCATGCGTGCAGTGATGCGCGGTGCGCTTGGCGGGCGCGTGGTGGCGCGCGGCGTGGTCGCGCAAGTGCTCGCGCCGCAGGAAGGCGCGGCCGCACGTGTGTGTACGTACCTGCATGCGTGCAGTGATGCGCGGTGCGCTTGGCGGGCGCGTGGTGGCGCGCGGCGTGGTCGCGCAAGTGCTCGCGCCGCAGGAAGGCGCGGCCGCACGTGTGTGTACGTACCTGCATGCGTGCAGTGATGCGCGGTGCGCTTGGCGGGCGCGTGGTGGCGCGCGGCGTGGTCGCGCAAGTGCTCGCGCCGCAGGAAGGCGCGGCCGCACGTGTGTGTACGTACCTGCATGCGTGCAGTGATGCGCGGTGCGCTTGGCGGGCGCGTGGTGGCGCGCGGCGTGGTCGCGCAAGTGCTCGCGCCGCAGGAAGGCGCGGCCGCACGTGTGTGTACGTACCTGCATGCGTGCAGTGATGCGCGGTGCGCTTGGCGGGCGCGTGGTGGCGCGCGGCGTGGTCGCGCAAGTGCTCGCGCCGCAGGAAGGCGCGGCCGCACGTGTGTGTACGTACCTGCATGCGTGCAGTGATGCGCGGTGCGCTTGGCGGGCGCGTGGTGGCGCGCGGCGTGGTCGCGCAAGTGCTCGCGCCGCAGGAAGGCGCGGCCGCACGTGTGTGTACGTACCTGCATGCGTGCAGTGATGCGCGGTGCGCTTGGCGGGCGCGTGGTGGCGCGCGGCGTGGTCGCGCAAGTGCTCGCGCCGCAGGAAGGCGCGGCCGCACGTGTGTGTACGTACCTGCATGCGTGCAGTGATGCGCGGTGCGCTTGGCGGGCGCGTGGTGGCGCGCGGCGTGGTCGCGCAAGTGCTCGCGCCGCAGGAAGGCGCGGCCGCACGTGTGTGTACGTACCTGCATGCGTGCAGTGATGCGCGGTGCGCTTGGCGGGCGCGTGGTGGCGCGCGGCGTGGTCGCGCAAGTGCTCGCGCCGCAGGAAGGCGCGGCCGCACGTGTGTGTACGTACCTGCATGCGTGCAGTGATGCGCGGTGCGCTTGGCGGGCGCGTGGTGGCGCGCGGCGTGGTCGCGCAAGTGCTCGCGCCGCAGGAAGGCGCGGCCGCACGTGTGTGTACGTACCTGCATGCGTGCAGTGATGCGCGGTGCGCTTGGCGGGCGCGTGGTGGCGCGCGGCGTGGTCGCGCAAGTGCTCGCGCCGCAGGAAGGCGCGGCCGCACGTGTGTGTACGTACCTGCATGCGTGCAGTGATGCGCGGTGCGCTTGGCGGGCGCGTGGTGGCGCGCGGCGTGGTCGCGCAAGTGCTCGCGCCGCAGGAAGGCGCGGCCGCACGTGTGTGTACGTACCTGCATGCGTGCAGTGATGCGCGGTGCGCTTGGCGGGCGCGTGGTGGCGCGCGGCGTGGTCGCGCAAGTGCTCGCGCCGCAGGAAGGCGCGGCCGCACGTGTGTGTACGTACCTGCATGCGTGCAGTGATGCGCGGTGCGCTTGGCGGGCGCGTGGTGGCGCGCGGCGTGGTCGCGCAAGTGCTCGCGCCGCAGGAAGGCGCGGCCGCACGTGTGTGTACGTACCTGCATGCGTGCAGTGATGCGCGGTGCGCTTGGCGGGCGCGTGGTGGCGCGCGGCGTGGTCGCGCAAGTGCTCGCGCCGCAGGAAGGCGCGGCCGCACGTGTGTGTACGTACCTGCATGCGTGCAGTGATGCGCGGTGCGCTTGGCGGGCGCGTGGTGGCGCGCGGCGTGGTCGCGCAAGTGCTCGCGCCGCAGGAAGGCGCGGCCGCACGTGTGTGTACGTACCTGCATGCGTGCAGTGATGCGCGGTGCGCTTGGCGGGCGCGTGGTGGCGCGCGGCGTGGTCGCGCAAGTGCTCGCGCCGCAGGAAGGCGCGGCCGCACGTGTGTGTACGTACCTGCATGCGTGCAGTGATGCGCGGTGCGCTTGGCGGGCGCGTGGTGGCGCGCGGCGTGGTCGCGCAAGTGCTCGCGCCGCAGGAAGGCGCGGCCGCACGTGTGTGTACGTACCTGCATGCGTGCAGTGATGCGCGGTGCGCTTGGCGGGCGCGTGGTGGCGCGCGGCGTGGTCGCGCAAGTGCTCGCGCCGCAGGAAGGCGCGGCCGCACGTGTGTGTACGTACCTGCATGCGTGCAGTGATGCGCGGTGCGCTTGGCGGGCGCGTGGTGGCGCGCGGCGTGGTCGCGCAAGTGCTCGCGCCGCAGGAAGGCGCGGCCGCACGTGTGTGTACGTACCTGCATGCGTGCAGTGATGCGCGGTGCGCTTGGCGGGCGCGTGGTGGCGCGCGGCGTGGTCGCGCAAGTGCTCGCGCCGCAGGAAGGCGCGGCCGCACGTGTGTGTACGTACCTGCATGCGTGCAGTGATGCNGGGCCGGTCGCCGGTGTGCGCGCGCGCGTGCTCGCGCAGGCGGCAGGGCAGCCGGAACACGCGGCCGCAGCCCGGCCAGGCACACGCCAGGCCGCCGCGCGCGCACAGCGACGTGCCGTGCGCGCGCAGCCCCATCGCCCAGAAGAAGCGCCGCCCGCACACCGAGCATCTAAGCAAACAATTTACAAACTTTATCAACTCCCACGACGTCCAACGTTCCATTTATGAAATCAGAATATTTTGCATATTGTTACTTTATATTGTAATCCTTATAGGTGTGAGTTTTCTAATATTAACAAATAAAGTAAAAGTTGTACCACATAAAACGTTTCATAATAAATGAAAAAATATTTTTTAGTGACGAAAATATTTCTATACCGTTGCGTAATTTAATAATTATTTTCGTTAATGATAGTGTACAATAGACACGGACAAGCTCCGTTACAACATTACTGTGGCCCCTGAGGTAAATAACGGCACATCATCATCAACAGCTGATCAATTCCCAGGAACTCCGCCAAAGAATGTTGGATTTTGGCACCGTATTTACGATATTTTAAATTGTGTATTTGATGAGATTAGATAAGTAGTCTATAAACGACACATAATTTAATTTTACATGTTTTTAAATGACCTTTAAAGAAAACATGTGCGACCTTGGTCTTTGTCCTTGGTCATTGGAGAAATAGTAGTTTATGAAATTGCCACACAGGCAATTTCATAAACTACTATTTCTGCTATCCTCATGTTACATGATCCGTCTTCAAACAGATCACATGTTTGAAAGATACATTTAATCGTAATGATTCACCCTACTGTCTTTTATTATGCGCGCATTTTATATTAAAAATGCTTGAATGGAGTTTTGCTTATTTTTGAAAAATAAATGTTTCATTCAAGTAAAAATCGGTAGCACCAATATTTAATTTGCTCCACAAACAATAGTACAAATCAACAGCCCTGTTATTCTCACAGTAAACTAGTCATTGACCAATTTATTTATGGGGCATTGCATCTTTAATTCTCTACCTGTGTGCAGCTTCGTCCAGGGTATGGTCCTCATCCAGATGTCTGAGTAGATCGCTCCTTACTTCAAAAGTACGCGGACACTTCTCTTCGGTTTCATCTGAGGCTTTTTTTTTCACAGGACACTCATAAGTTATCTGTGTTGGAGTTCGATATGCCTGCCGTTTGTGCGAGTTTTTGTGCTTCTTGAGTTTCTCTTCGCTCCAAAAGCCTTTATTGCAATCAGGTTCATCACACTGCAAGCAATAATTTCCTCAACTTTATTTTTCATTAGTGTTATCAAAAAAATGATCAAATGATTGGGTGTAACATGATTCTTACCTTGAACTTGACAGCTCTATTGGAGTAGTTGGCAGCTATGCTTTGTGTTGTAGTTGTTGCAGCTGCCTGGTTGTGCACTTGCTCTGGTTGTTGCTCTGGTACTGGCTCTGAAGGCACTATAATTACTGAATCTAACTTTTCTTCTAAATCCTCCAACTGATGGTCCGTAACTGTAAAAGTATTATTTTTTTTCATTTTTATGAACTTTGCCTAAGTTCTTTGTTTTGGAATAGCGATGTGTTGGTATGAAGAAGCATTTGTTAATGCTTTTTCATACCAACAATTGAATGGCAGTCGGCTTAAGAAGCACTTCGGCTGAGCTGCATTCAGGCGAGGATGGAAAAGCATTCTCAAAGAGATGTAAATAAACAAAACATAAAATTGTCTCCAGTGACAGTTTAGATACCAGTAACATACAAAAAGAACATAGGGATCATTGTTTGCATTAAACAAGTATACATAGCTTGTATTTACAATTTGTCTGCCTTAACACTTCTTCAGCTGGGCAAGTGTGGACATTTAATAAGCAGTTATAAAAATCCTGGCGAAAGCTCTAATGTTTTAAAAATGAAATCAAATATTCAATCAAATATTAATTCAGTACATTTACCTCTTTTTTAGAAACAATATTTCATTGTTTACTTACAATTATTTAATGATGAAAAGTCCATAGAATTGTTACTGATATCAAAACACCATTTTGGTTTAGCTTCAGTAGTTTTCTTTTCTGTTGATACAGTGGCATCATAACACAAAGGCTGCTCCTGTCAATGAAAAAAATAGTGAACTACAGTGAGTGAATGAGAGTTGTAGAACTTTGGCACAAATAACATTTTAAAATAGTGAATTAGAGAGAAGAGAAGAGACAAATTTACCCGTGCAATACTGCCTGCACTATTTAAGAAGGATTCAATGTTGAGTGAATTCTGTTCCAAGCTTTTACCTCCACCTGAAAATATTAAAACAACATCGTTTAGTAACAGTTACCGAATAACAATATTGTCTGGATTCTTAATTGTTTATGTTATTGTAAGGCTCCGCGCGACGGGCCACCAACCACATCCACCAGTGGCTGGGGAAAAGCTGTTTACATGTATTTAACTTTTTAGTGTATTTTATTTGTTTTTTATTTTATTTTTCCATTAAATAACTCACACACTGTAAAATCAATTGTTTGCAATATTGTAAATATGTGAGTACCATTTATTGTAAAAATCTTATTTGAAAAGAGTAACTATGGAGTTTCTTGTCCATTCTTTTATATAAGACAAACAAGTTTTATTTTTATACATATACTTTTAACTGTAATGTTGATGTTCAAAAGTGCCTTTTAAATGGCCTAATTGGAATAAATGTTTTGATTTTGACATGATTTTTAACATATTTGGGCTGAAAATTTAATATGTACATAGCTATGATAAATACTATTTATATCTACTAGTTCTAACTATATACTTGTTTTCATGTACTACCACACTGTTCCTATTTTCTGAAGTTATGATCTGGACAGTTAAAAAAATAACTATTTAAGTATGTACTCACTTTTAATTTCCGAAATTAAAGATGCAGTATTTAAATTAGCATGTATATCAGTCTCCTGGGTTATAACTATATTATTTTGCTTATCTTCACAATCTTCTAATGTTAAGCCCCACACTGTTCCACTTATGTTAGTTAACTTATTACTTATTTCCCGTTTTGTGATGTTTTCTATTTGATCAGATATGTTTGTTTCCAAATGAGAGGTGGTGACTAGAGTTATTGCATCAGGAGATTCATTAGCATTGGTTATGGTTACTTTAGGAACAGAAACTTTTCCTTTCCGTCTGAGAATATTAGGTTTCTGAAATGATTTTTTGCCAACGTGTTTTTCATTTGATCCAAACATAATTTATACAGTTGTTTTTCATTGAAATGGAATCCTGAAAATGATAAGAATAAGTCTAAGAACCATTAATATTATACATTTGAGATCTGTAGATTTTTTTTTGGTTGCTGCCATTTCTTATAAGAAATGGCAGTTGCCAAAAAATGGGCATTCTTTAATAAAATAATGTAGTCATATAGATTTACTACAAGTCAGCTGAAATTCTATGAGGTGTGTACCGTGTGTATGGCTTAATATACCTAAGCTCAATGCATCACAATACTCTTTGACATCCCAGTTACTTTTGCCACATTTGAGAATAGGTACATAGGATAAATTCCTAAGCAAAGCAAACAAATGTAACATAAAACTCACAATTTTGTCGGAATTCTTTAAAAGACGCGTCAGTAAACGTAAAAAGAACTCTTCCATTTACTCCACAACACCTACAGCCAGCCTCAAGTTCAGTTTGCGGCTGCAGTAGTTTGAAATCCACTTTTGTACCTTTTTAATACCATCAACATTATTTTACACGATCAAAAAGCGTAGATAAGTTTGTCAGAATCCGATCTATACAAACTCGTGCTCTCTGTTTTTCAATCTGATTCTGCAATTTCATCACAACAGCTAAAATTTGTCCGCACACCTTTTTTTAGCTAAGAATAGGTAACTTATCAACAGGATGCTGCTGTCCTAGGGCCAATACTTTTCGGTTTCTTGCTTTGGATAATATATGCTCATAGCCTTCGTAATAGTAGCCCGTTACATGGCGGCGGCTGCTTAGTAGTTGGTTGCTTGATATCTTTGTTATCACAGATTATGCAAATGTCAACCATCAGTTGACAGGTTTACTTTTCATGTCAATTTGAAGTTTTTTTACATGCAATCTGAATCTGCACGACTGAAACGGAATGAAACACTAAAAAGAAGTCGGTATAGACGCAGCACATTAAGCTACAAAAATCTGTAACTATGCTGAAGAATTAGGTTCAAGGTTGACTGGGAAAATTTGACAGTTTTGGGTAGCAAATGTGCTGGCGTCTGTACCGGATGCGTTATTGCGATAATGCATCCCGATTCCTTGCATATGATTGCGTTTTTTTTATCGTCCGATGATTATTCTATTTCGTACTCGTGTTTTTGGCACGTTTTTCCATGTCGGGCAGGTTCGCCATTTTTGTGATGGTCACCCTGTACAGCATAGATCCCGTAGACCAGCGTTTTAATAATATGACTGGCACGGTCCGTTTGTACTTTGTATACACTAGATGAGTTCTAAACTCGTTCGAACCTAAACTCCCCACTTTTTATGAAGTTCATATTGTAAAATGCTGCTTCACATTATATATTGTAAAATGCTGCTTCACATTATATATTGACCTATTTTTTTTTGACCGGAAATCAAACCCGTGTTCCTCCAAATTGCTTTCCAGGGCAAATACCCCAGGGCCTAGCGGGCCCCGTCAATTTATGCCGACACCTCTTTGAAGTGCGCGTGGAACACAACGCGTCTTCTTCTGTTGCGGTGGATGGGGTGTGAGGTTTGCCTCTCCTTGACGCCGTCTCCCCCTTCGCTTGCATTACTGATATATGTTGACCTAAACTAAGTACCAATTTCTAGGCGATTTTTTTAGTTTATTAGTATTATTTCTGTAAATATCGTACTGTTTTCTTAGGTCCGCACAAAATGGGTTGGCGGTCCGGATACTGACCTCGGGCCGCCATTTGGTGACCCCTGCCGTAGATACAGAGTATTCTCTGTCGACGTCTCGTCTCTACGATAGATCCCCAACCGGCCCCCGCCGCGCGCCCGCACCTCACCTTCGACTATGCGAACGAAGCCCACACATGCAAGTGCAACAAGTTACAATTTATTCGTTTATTGTTTAATAAAAATGAATATCGAATTATTCATAACTTTAGTGAAGGAACGATCTGTGATGATTTGCGAAATCCACTATATAACTACAGATGGGAGTAGGATAAAAAAATCATGAAAAAGAAAACTTGTGAAAATTTACCTAGAAGGCCTAGCCTAGCCAGCAGCCAGCCAGCAGCAGCCATCCGCGCTCCACAGTGTTTTATGAAGCCCATTTTTCGGACATCACATTTTTATTAGAAAAACTGATAGAAATAATAATTTTAATGCGAGATTTCATATCGCCATTTAGCTACCAAGTCTAGTTTCTGAGTAATATTTTTTTTAATTCGACCAATTTCCATCTCGATATTTAGAAAAACGAAATAATTACAGCTAAGCATGATACGAAGTATTTTGTTAGGTACACTGATTGCGTCTCTTATGCTGAAAATTTTAAAGCACAAAATGAACCTCCGAAAAATGGGCTTCATAAAACACTTCACAAACGCTCCCTTGCGGAGACGTCGCGACACTCGCGACAGTTCACTTGTCCTCATACATCATACATAAAAAAAAAATGATCCTAAATGTCCTGTCTTATCACAAATTTCGTTAAAATAAAATAGTAGGTATTATATTTTTATTACATTTCCCTACCTTTATCTTCTTCGAACCAAATAAACCTAACGTGACATTAGCTAAATGCACAAACTGTGCGAAGCCAGGAAAAGAAAAAAAAGACGGAACACAGAGCTAAAAAGCTCATTGGCGACGTAAGACTGGTGGATGCCAAGCTTCACAGCTTGGCTCATCGCCGCAAGGTTGCCTGCTTGTCGGTCTTCTACAGATTGTACTTCGGGGAGAGTGTCCAGGAACTCCACGATCTCATCCCACCGGCCCCCTTCTACCATCGGACATCTAGACGCACTGCAAGTTACCATCCCTACCTTGTTGCTATTCCACCAATTCGCACTAAACGTTTCCAAACGTCTTTTATAATGCGAACAGCAAAGGAGTGGAACTCTCTGCCTGCGTCTGTGTTTCCGAACGCATACGACCCTAATCTCTTCAAAATTAGAGTGAACAGGCTTCTTCTGGGTAAGCTCGCTCCATCGTCGACTTTGTCTCTGTCATCTATGACCTAGACTAGAGTCAAGAGCAAACCCATTTTAAATAAAAAAAATAAAAATAAAAAAAAAAAAGACTCACTTGTCAGACTGGTAAGTGGTAAGTAATACTGTCAGCAATGTCAAGCTTAAGTGTCTGTCACTTTAGTGTGTTAAATGTTTACTTACATTTTGTTCTGTGAAATAACCTCTAATCTAAACTAAGATTAGACAAGGATTTATGAGATTTTAAGAAAGACATTTTTGCTAGCTACTCTAAAAAAGTTTATAAAAATGAAATCTGAAGATGAGAGATCACCCACCAAGAAGAGGCCACAAGAAAGCAGCGAAGATGAAGATTCACCGGTCAAGAGAAAAAGGATGGAGGAAGACTCTGACGATAATAATACGGATTCATGTAATAGTGATGAGAAGTTACCAGTGAAAAGAATAGAGAGACAAATAGAATTTGGTGATATATTACAGAACTTTGATGATTTAAATGAACCAGCTTGTATGGATAGAATACTTATGTTTTTAGAAGAAATCAAAGATGAAGACTATTTTTTCATGGAGGTAGTTCAAGTCATAATTAATATATTTTTAAGCTTGCCTAGCGGCTTCACCCATGTCTTTTAAACTATCCCATGGAACCTAATAGCAGGCTAAAAGTCTGGTGTCCAACTCTAGATCAGTTTCTATAAAGGTTGATAAAAAATCATCCTTTTAAAAAAACCTTTTACACTATTTATAATATCTTCACAAGGTTTACCATAGTTAATTTCTCTTTTTCAACATTCAATAATTACCTTTTACTAAATGTTACGCAACACCTTGAACTGATACAAAATAAAATTAACATGGTGTAACATTTTTCAACTGCTGTTGGTGAAAGTAAGTAATATTTTTGCCAACCCTTATGAGCAAACCTTAGAGCACTACAATATAGTTTAAAGGTAGAGAGTGTAACAGTGAAAAAAACTTGAAAGGTAAACAAGCTGGACATCTTTAAATTTAATAAATTTAAATGTATTTTCAGTTGTTGGTAGACAGATTGAAAGGCGAGGAAATAACATGGGATCAACCTTGGTATCAAAAATCAAATTCTCTTTCAAGGCCACTTAAAACTACTGATAATGAAAATCATCCTCACCCTTATCGAACAGACACCCTTTGCAAAGCTGAATGTGAAAAGATACAAGAGAATTGGAATGAATTCAAGAAGGTATAGTAGATGCACTACTTCCAAATGGAGAAAGTCGTAAAAGCATGAATGATTGTGATTTCAAACAACTTTTTTTTATGTCATTCATTAAATGAAAGTATAACTGAAAATAACTACAAATTTTTATTGGTATGTTAAAATGAATGATGTGAAATAAAAATGATTTCCAGAAGTGGGATTTAAATAATTCATTTAACAAATACTATGTAAAATCTGTTTTTGGCAGCTATATGATGTTCCTGATAAGTTAATATGTTTGGCTCGCTGGAAAAATAAACATAAAAGCAGATTACCTAATACACCTGAAGAACGTGCAAGACGTTTTGTTATTGCTTTTTTGGCTCGTGGACTACAAAGAACAATGTTTCAAGTATTCAGACATGTTATAACCTACTTTGGAGGCTCTGCCAAAGGCCCCTACTCAGCAGATGAAGAAAAAATCATGAAAGTGTGTTTCAAACATCATCCCAGCCATTCAGTGACATTGTTGTCAATGGTTTTGGGCCGAGAGCCTAGAGGAATATACAAAAGATTACAGCAGCTTTTTAATGGTGTGTGCATTCAAAAAATTGTATTTAGATACTTACAAAAAAAAAAAAAAACTATTTTTCTTTATTTTTAATTTTTAGGGAAACCAGAAAAGAAGAGAATTAAATGGACTTTAGCATTAGCAAGTAGATTTTTAAGGCTACTATTGAAGTATACAAAACTACCTCTAGAAGAATTAAAATATAGACAAATAGATAAATCTGTTTGGTTGAAGCTTGGACAAAAATTTGATCATCATTATATTTATTTACAAAACTTTTGGTATGGGAGTCTCCATGTTCAAGTTTTTGTAAAAGAGAATTTAAAAATAAACAAACTGAGAAAAAGAGTATTCAAAAGGTTGGTTACCCATCTGTTTCAAAAGGAGGGAAATGATATTTCTATCATTTTTCAAATATAAATTAAAAGTATTGCAACCTCGGTACCCACCATGGTTGTAATACTTTACGTGTTACCATACTGAAAAAAACCACACATTTTATGAATATTGCTATAGTTAAGTATATAAGTTTTTACATGAAAGGATTTCTTATTTTCAGCCTTATGTCGTCATCATATCAAGTCTGGACTGACATTCGATGGAAAGATTTAGTGAAGCAGTTCCCTGATGGAATAACACATAGATTTCTGTACCAAGTATCTCGCGGAGTTGTCTGCAGAATCCCGGAATACCTGAAGAAACCTTTATCGGAAGTTGTAGATCAAGCTTTGGATAAAATCAAGAAACAAAAATATCGTAAACGTCGTTTAAAAACCCTACAGTTAAATGAGGATGGAGACTTAGAAGCAGTTAGACATGATTCTTAAGAGACACAGCATAATTATGTAGAATCTATTTCTGAACTTGAGCTGAGTGTTAATATTCATTTGAAATTGCCGCCTTCATGTACTCACCAAATTAAATGAGTTAATTGAATTATTGATTAAACTAGGTACCTACTATAAAGAAATTCGAATTGTTAAACTATTTTTGTTTTATTTCTCATTGTTTTCATCTTGTCTATTTAAATAATAAGTATGGATATTGATAGCCGAGTTTTCAGAAACCCAACTACGAAACAAACATTGATTTTCTAACTTGCCAAATTTATGTATAGGTAGGTATGTCACCGGAAAATTAAAATTGCAGACTGTGTATATATTTTGAAAAAATCGTTTTGTATACAATAAATCCCATCCAAATTCAATAGTTACCAATATATCCATGTCTTATTAAGAAAAAATAGTTTACGATTTCACGCGATATTTTACCTACAATCTTACGGCGTTTGCTATTTTCCGGTGACATATATATGATTTTATTTTATTTTATTTAAGTATTTATAATTGGCTAACCAACAATTGTATAAGTAGGTATACTATACAAATGTTTAAATAATGATTTTCTATTTACTTTGGTTAGTATTACAATTTCTTATAGGTTAGCACCGCATGCCCCATAAAAGATAAAACTAAATTGCTGCAAGTTTACATTTTGCTTTAAATTAATTTAAAAAAGGACTAGTAAAAAAAGAAAAAAATAAATTACAAACCTAATATAACAAAACAAAAATTACAAAATTAAAATTAAAAATGATGAACAAGATAGGTACGTGCGAAAAACATAACCCTTCCTTGCAGTCGGGTAAAAATGTCCGTTATTAGGTCAACATTGGGCTTTCTTTCACAAACTTAAAGAACACAGTAGCACCGGACCGGTCACCTCCGTGCAAGTGCATTATCCGCCACTACCAGGTAGGTACTTACTTGGTACAATACCTTGGCGTATCTAGAATTTTCTTTAGGAGGGAGGGCACACAAGGAACTTTGTTAATAGAAAATCAAACCTATCTGAGATCAGAGATGGGGTGCAAACATTTGGAGTGTCAGACTCTTACTGACTAAAACCCATCCGTGTTCCTCCAAATGCCCTTTGCGTTCCAGGGCCGCAGTGACACTTTCGAACAAATTCCGCAACCCTGGCAGAATGCCGTCTGCTGGCGTAGACATTAGGTCTTCACGTAAGTATACATGTAAAACTAAAGGTGAGCTATGGTATGCCGTGCAAGACTAAAGATGAGCGATGTCCTGCGAGAGACGCCGCGCAAACAACCGTGCGAGAACCACCTGAAGAGGATAATGTTAAAAAATAATTTTCCGAGATTAGATAAAATGAGTAATTTTATAGATAAATAAAATCTGTGGGTATTTTACCTATTAAGTAATACCTTCCGAAACTGGCGAAGATATAGGGCGCTTTCAAATTCGACGGTTGGTGCCGGAATGCTGCAGTCCGGGTATCGTACTGCGCACGATTTTTAATACAAGAGGTTATATAGGTATACTTTATTGTACCTATATTGTGTATTGTATCTCTATCCATTCCAGGCAACCTGGAATGGATAGAGATAGCCTGGACACGAAATGGGGTTAACATAGAACACGAACAAATAGAAATAAAGCAATACAATATACTAAAATAGAAACATACATATCTACATATTAAATATATAAGTAAGAAAATATGAAACAATAATTTTTAAAATTACAGTGACAATTAAATTTACTGCACGGTTGGCGCAGTGGTTGAGCGATTGACTGCTGCGCTGCGTGTCGCGGGTTCGATTCCCGCACGGAACAAATATTTGTATGGGCGTTTTCCGTTGTTCCGGGTTTGGCGGGTGCGTTTCATAACGTATAAACTCATTTGGTTTAAGTTCATTTTATTATCGTTCATAAGATATAATCAACGTGAGATATACCAACTGTTGATATAATTTCTTTAAATATAACATTTATTTCTCCTAAAACTTATTAAGTATAACGTTTATGTAATTGAAAATCATTAAACGTTATATATAGGTATAAAAACGTAATTATGGTTAACACCCCGACTCGAGTCAGTTTTTTTTTTAAAACCACCCAGAAATAGGAGCCCCGCAAAGCGGGGCTCGTCGAACTATCTTAGCGCAGGTGGTAATCAGTTGGCACGGCTCCCTGTCATTTAGTGCGACGCAGGTCCTCTCGGGGCATGGCTGCTTCGGGAGGTTTCTGTGTCGCATAGGCAGGGAGCCGGACGCTCGATGCCACCACTGTGTCGACTGTCGGGAGGACACGGCACGGCATACGCTGGCAGAGTGTGCAGCTTGGGAGGAGCCGCGCCGTGCCCTCATCTCTGTTGTTGGCGGTGACCTCTCGCTGCCGGCCGTAATCCATGCTATGGTCGGCGGTGAGGAGTCCTGGGACGCGGTGGTCTCCTTCTGCGAGACAGTTATCGCGCAGAAGGAGGCTGCGGAAAGGGAGAGGGAGATCACAACCGCTCTCCCTGCCCGCAGCAGGCGCATCGGGCGTCGGAGGAGGGCATACGCTGCCCTCTTCCGGCCCCCCTAACTGGGTCCAGGGGCGGCGGACTTGGGGATGTCCGTCGCCCCCCATTCATCCGGACCCGAGGTGGCGGCGCGTGGTGTTCCCGTGCGCCCCTCTTTGACGTAGCGGGGGGAGTCAAACACCTCACTCCCCCCCGCCGACTCGAGGTGGCCTGCAGAGGCGGGCCGGCACCAGTCGGGGATTGCGGAAGTCGCATACGTTCCCGCGATCCCCGGCGTAGGTGGGAGATGGAACACCGGGGTGGTTTTAGTCAGTAAGAGTCTGACAGACCCCTCCACCCGCCCCAGGGTGGAGGATTTCCATGAGGATTACCCCCGGGATCAAAAAAAAAAAAAAAGTGGTAATCAGTACCTAACTAGTTATTTTTTATATCTTTTGAGTGGTATGTGAAACGATTGTATATTTAATGTAGGTATGTTATGCTTATAAAAATTAGTTATTTTAAAATTATATAATCGTTTATTATATTAACTAATCGTTATTTTAAATAAAATTATAGCTTCCGTTGTTATATGTTGTAAATATTAGAGATTTTGTTGTTATATCATCTATTACTTTACCGAGTTTGGCTGTTTGTGTATGTGAGTTTGTATGTTTGTAAACGCACCTACGAAACCTACATGAGGAATTCTTAGTGCGTGCGGGGCAACGTTTTTTTTAAAAAAAAAAAACAAAAATGAGGTAGGAATCCCAGTGACAATAGTGTTCACTAACAAGTCTTTCAAAAAACAGGTAGCGATTGTGCACGTTTAATTGATAGGTACCTACTGGCAATGCATTCCATAGACGAGCGGCCAGGACTGTAAAATAGACTTATCTAAAAATGTAGTGGAATGCATTGGCATTTTTAGTCTCAAGTTATCTGATGACCTAAGAAATTTCGTGTGAGAGTCGCAAAGAAACTGGATCTTTAGATAAAGAGAGAATATGAGCATTCCGGCGAAGGCGAATTGGCAATCACTTGAGTTTAACACGGAATTCGGAAACGTGGTCATACTTACGCAAACCAAATATACACCGTAGGTATGCAAACTTTTTGAAGGCGCTCAAGTTTGTCAAGTTGCACTTCAGTGAGGTCAAGATAACTGACATCAGCTTAATGAAGGATGGGCAGAAGAAGAGATTGTGCAAGTGCAATCTTGGTGGCAGCCTGCAGAAAATTACGCAGTCTTCTCAAAGATCCAGCAGATGCGAATAGCTTGCAGCTAACTTCCTGTAACTGGGCAGTCCAAGAAAAGTTCTTGTCAATAAAATTCCCCAAGTTTTTAACTTTCTCACTAAAGGGAAGGGAATAACTGAGTTGTCAAACGAGACTTGGGGAAGAGTTGTCCAGTCGAACCTTGAGATCGTCCTTGAACTGCTCATACAAAAGGTTATGATTTTTCATACAAAAGGACTCGACGCAAGATCGTGCGAGAGCAATGCGACACGTCCGTAGGCAGGACAGCAACAACCGCCGGTCGATTCTGTAAACATGTCGAAGTGAAGGAAGGCTTGGGTGAAGTGATCACGAGGTGAGCTGTCAATTAAACGAAGCCGCGGTGAAATTGGCACATAATCCAGAGTTTCACCGTCGTCGCACCAAACACATTCGTGTGAGGCACTTCTTCGTGAGGGAGCTTGTACTTCAAAACGACATCGTAATTGAGAGGACTAGTCAAACGGTGAAAAAAAAACGTCGTAAGGAAACCAGTAGGTACACCTGAGATTTTTCTGCAGTGTGTTAAGCCATGTCAGAGGTTTAAAATCTGAAGGTACTACTTTTCATCAACCAAACTATGATAATAATGATTACTTAGTGGAAACTGGAACGACTGAAACGACTTTGAAAAAACAAACGAATTAGGGAATTCGTTTTTTTATTGTTATTAGCGCATATAAGTAACCAACTGATTTGTGCTGATTACAACTACCTAAATAACAAAACAGAGCCAGAAAAAACAAAAATCACTTTATCGCGATTTTTTCATCACTGGTCGGTCGCAGGACATCCAAAAACGCTTGTAATTTAGCTTGGCATCATCTGCCTAGCCTTTTCCCAATTTTATTGGGGTCGGCTACCAGTCAAACCGGATTCAGCTGAATACCAGTATTTTACGTTGAGCGGCTGCCTACCAGACCTCCACAACCCATTAACTGGGTAACACGGTACTCCTTGGCAAGACTGGTGTCAGATTATCTGGCTTCTGACTATCCGTAACGACTGCCAAAGATCTACAAATGACAGCCGGGACCAACGGCTTAACGTGCTTTCCGAGGCACGGAGGAGTCTCGGTATGTTAAGATGGTCACCCATCCACAGACCAACCTCGGCAAGCGTTGCTTAACCTT
>NDFZ01005405.1:714546-730627 GCA_002192655.3 Mamestra configurata
CTTCCAGTCAAACCGGATTCAGCTGAATACCAGTATTTTACGTTGAGCGGCTGCCTACCAGACCTCCACAACCCATTAACTGGGTAACACGGTACTCCTTGGCAAGACTGGTGTCAGATTATCTGGCTTCTTAATATCCGTAACGACCGCCAAAGATCTACAAATGACAGCCGGGACCAACGGCTTAACGTGCTTTCCGAGGCACGGAGGAGTCTCGGTATGTTAAGATGGTCACCCATCCACAAACCAACCTCGGCAAGCGTTGCTTAACCTTAAAGATCGACCCATGCGGCTGTTATTATTTAGCCACGAGCTCCTCTGCAATTTAGCTTAGCATTAGGCCTTTAAAACTGATGAAGAAATTTTTGTTTTAGTAATTTTTGAAAGTATTCAAAGTTATATATTTTTTTGTATTTTTGCGAATTCCGGGATCAAAACTTCAGATAGCTCAATGAAAAACTATAAAAGTTATCCACGCGGGAGTTTTACTCGGGCATTTGTTGTGGAATAGGTACTCTATGCCCAGGCTTTAAAAAAATACCATGTCCGATTTTCAGGCAAAAAAACACACTGTGCGCTATTGCAAATCTCGTTATGGTAAAACGACTGGACCTACCTTCGATTTATTTTCGTAAATATTGTTTTTATTTACTCAGTAATAAATTACAATTCAATAATTTTCATAAATAGTTCTAGAACATTTCCTAATTTTGTATTATACGCCCTCTATTGCTGAGTATCTTTAAATCTCTTTGAATACTTATACATTAACTCCGATTATATTTTCCATTATTCTCATTGAAATCCTTTAAGTTTCGCTTGAGACGCTACACCCCATAGTCAGCACTCTGCTACAGTCCCAAACCTCTTTAGATGTTTTACAGCCAGTTACCTGCTTGAGCTGAGGTGGAGACATTAATAGCATGATCTCAGCACGCGCCATCATGTCCTTTTTTGGAACTTCTCGATCTCTTCGGAAGTTGCGTTCACGAATAATTTTGTGGCTGCGCTCGCATATTCCCATAGCTATTTTTTATAAGAATGGCCTCAGCCTGTGTCATAGTCAGCCCCAGGTATCATAGTTACTTTTACCTTTTACATTAATTTTTCTAGACCAAACCACGCTCTGCTATCAATTTGATGGTTGGCACCTAGTTAGGTAGGTACAGTACCTATATACATATACGACGCCAATGAGAAACGTCAACCACATTACTGTTTATTTTGTGAATATTTATAAATCATATTTGTTTTAAATAAAACTCACTGGAATACAATCGTACTTTTATATTGTCAAAGATTGTTAGAACTATATATTTTACGTAACTGTGGTAATCAGTCTTAAATACTAATTAAGAGTAAATCAATACAAGAAGTTTGTATTACGTAGGTACAATCTTTACAGATTTATAATAGAATATTACACATATTATTATCACCTACTCGAGGATTGACAAGACTGTTAGAAAAAAACTTCTTTTTTTTTTTGTGAGTGGCGTTTCGCAGTTCAACCTATAAGGTTGTCGACTGCTTAACCGGGCTTGCCTGTGGTGGCTTTAATATAATATTAAAGCCTCCAGCCAGGGCTTATAAAAAAACTTACAAACTAAGCGACTACACCCTGTGGGGTACGAGCCTCGGCTTAGGGCGTCGCTGGATCGAACTAGAAAGAAAAAAACGCCATGGCAACCGTTTTTATTCCTCCGATGGACAACGAGATCATGCTCTGTGATACAAACTCCAACATTTAGTCTATGGCTCAATCAACCAACTTCGTCCTCATGACGAGTGACCGTACTTAAAATGTGCAGACGCCAGCACATCAAGCTACAACAATCTGTCAAATGTACAGACGCCAGTACATCAAGCTAACCGAAACTGTCAAATTTTCCCAATCGACCTTGAACCTAACACTTTAACGATAAAGTTGAAAATCTATCAAAGAAATTTGACAGATTGTTGTAGCTTTTTTTATTTCATTTATTATGGGTTTGCTCTTGACTCTAGTCTAGAGTCTAGGTAGACGTAGACAATGGAGCGAGCTTACCCAGAAGAAGCCTGTTCACTCTAATTTTGAAGAGATTAGGGTTGTATGCGTTCGAAAACACAGACGCAGGCAGAGAGTTCCACTCCTTTCCTGTGCGCATTAAAGACGTTTGGAAACATTTAGTGCGAATTGGTGGCATTGCAACAAGGTAGGAATGGTAAAGATGGCGGGAGATCATGCGGAGAGCTGTGTCCACCTCTAGCACCGACGTGGACGCCTCGACGTGACCACGACCGCTCTGTCAAGAGTGAAACGACAGAGAAGAAGAGGGATGGTAACTTGCAGTGCGTCTAGATGTCCGATGGTAGAAAGAGGCCGGTGGGATGAGGTCGTGGAGTTTCTGGACACTCTCCCCGAAGTACAATCTGTAGAAGACCGACAAGCAGGCACTCGATCACTTCTGAGTTCTACAGCAACCAGAAAATCGAAAATCATTAACTTAGTTACTACAGTAGGTAGGTAAATATATAAATGAATATTATGTGTATTTATATGTTCTTATGTATTATATTATACTTATAATTCAAGCTCAAGTTCATTTTTACCTCATGTGGGTATTACTTTTTAAATCTACTGATTTTTCCGTCTACCTACTGCTAAAAATTAAATTCTACTGAATTCTTCGGATTTCATCTAGCAACACTGTCTTCAGTACCTACTCCCCTATTACTTACTATACTCTTTGCTACTCACTCACTTTTCTAGCTCCAGCCTTTCCAAGTTTCTTGAAAGTACGAAAGTACAGTACAGTTTTTGAAAGAAGTTATAAGTAGGAAATTGAGAGAAGTCGATATTTGAATAGTGTGTCAGCGATAAATCGAACATTTCATTTTACAGGCATTGTTTCGTGTTGTGAATCATACAATGTTAGGGGAAACGAAAAAAGCACTGTTCATTTGCCTCGGTATGATATAAATTTATAAATTATTATTAAATAAATAAAAAATGAACTGCAAGTCCATTCAGGCCTGATATAAATATTTATCCATGAGATAAAACTCATTCTGATAATAATTATTCTGAAACAATCAGCTGATATTATAGCCGAATTTTTGTTTGCTTATTAGAGGTAATCTCTGCAAGTGGGTATCGGGCCGATTAGGTACATTTTTTTCAGTGATAGAAAGCTATGGTGCAAGAGTCATCTTAGATGCCTTGGGCTGATGGAGAATTTTTATTTTTTTCATGTGGACAAAGTAGTAATTGCAGACTAATATGCTATAACATGTAGGTACCTACTATCAGTGTCTTCCTTCCTATCCAACTGTTGCTGAGAGTAAAAGTAATTATTACTAGTGATAGAAGTAAAAATGAGTTTATCTTACAGGTAACATTTGTCGATCACCAATTGCAGAAGGTGTGTTTCAAAAAACTGTGAATGATATGAATTTGGGTGATCAATGGGAAATCGACAGTGCAGCTATAGGAGGTTGGCATGTGGGTAATCCACCAGACTGGAGAGCTTTGGACACTATGAAAAAGCATGATGTTCCATATAGTAACCACGCAAGACAGGTATTTTGTTGGCTTTCAATGTTAAATTTCTTGGAAAATTGTAAGATAATCATGAATTTTTGCATAATTTCTCATTTTATAGAATTGATAAATTATGCAAAACATAATGCATAGACTGCTTAGGAGACACTTGCTTTGGCTTTGACTTTGCTTTGTATTTACAAATAAAATAATTAATTAGTTTGTTTTTTTTCTCAGATTGTGTCTGAGGACTTTAATCATTATGACTTTATATTTGGAATGGATGAAGCAAACATGAAGGATCTTAAAAAAAGAGCTCCAAAAGGAAGTAAAGCAAAACTCCTTCTATTTGGAGATTTTGATCCTCAGGGTGAAAGAATTATCAGAGACCCATATTATGTAAGTCTTGCTCAAGTACTTTTAAATACAGTTGTTAACATTGTCTAGGATATAAATTAAATTGCTGTTAATTTTCAGGATAGCGATTCAGTAGGATTTGAGAAGTGTTACCAACAGTCAGTAAGGTGCTCTAAAGGATTTTTGGAAAGTTTGCAGAAGTGAAAAGGAATTCCAAACATAATGTTAGTCTAGCTTGTAGACAACTGATTCAACATATTTTTCACACTTCACATCAGAGTAACACATATTATTATACTGGATTGTATCTGGGTTATTTTCAATTGTTTATACATAGTGTAAATGTTTAGTAAGATTTATAGAAATTGAATACTGTATATTTTATTTCATGTTAAGTAGAAATAAAAAAAAACATTGTAATAGAATACTGTTTTATTAAACTCTATTTAACAGCTATCATGTTGTATCTAGAAATAATATCAGTATAGCCCTTGAAGAATTTAATATCCGCACAAGAGTAACCATCTTCATAGCTAGGCACTAAACAGGTACTGAGGAATGTGTAACTTGCATTTAGATCCTTTATCATAAGGAAATTGAAAAACCATTGTTGTGTTTCTTTTGAAGTATTCAGTTCAAGACATTGGTAACAGAAGGTGTCTTTCTTGTTTAAATGTCCACGGACTACCACACTTGCATCTGTACTTAATCCTTCTTTCTTCGGGTCAATTGCTGTTCCTTCTGCATTCTCCTTTTCAATATGTTCAAATCGATTATCCATTTGATAAGCGGGAACAAAGGGTAGGTCGATGTATTCAGCTGCAAGCATAGTATGTATTATTATAACGAGACCGTTTACTTGATTGACATTTATGACCGTTTTCAGTAACGCGTTACTTAAACAGGTGTTTTTTTTTAATTTTCAACCTTCGGCGGTCAGTGGGTCGGCTTAGGGGCGCTAAACCGAACAGGCGCCTCGGAGGAGGGAATACGCTGCCCTCTTCCGGCCCCCCAACTGGATCCAGGGGCGGCGGACTTGGGGATGTTCGTCGCGCTCCCCATTCATCCAGGCGCGTGGTGTTCCCGTGCGCGCCTCTGACGTAGCGGGGGGAGTCAAACACCTCACTTCCCCCGCTGACGCGAGGTGGCCCGCAGAGGGTGGCTGACACCAGCCGGGGATTACGGAAGTCGCATACTTTCCCGCGATCCCCGGCGTAGGTGGGAGATTGAACACCGGGGTGGTTTTAGTCAGTAAGAGTCTGACGGACCCCTCCGCCGGCCCCAGGGCGGAGGACATCCACGAGGATTTCCCCCCGACATAAAAAAAAGGGGGCGCTAAACCAAGCTCAAACAACATCAATGCAATAATATTTAGCAGTTTCCTTTTGTTTTTGAAACTGGTATTATACCTACAGTGTGTCGTCCCTGGATAATGTGCACAAACGAAAATGGGTGAAACGATACCAAAACTTATCCACAAAAAAATTGGTTCATTAATTTTGATGGTTTATTTTTTTATTAGTACCTACCTACGAGAGCCTTTTTCTTAAAAAAATATCTATTGAACCATTGCGAGTATTTAGTTGAAATAAAAACAGTAATGGTGGCTAAGATCCGATGATGTTTAGCAAGTAAAAACAGTTATAAAGTTAAAAATAATTTTGAATTTTTTCGATAAATTTCGATTTTATACTTAAAATAAATTTCCCTATTAACATATTTTTTAGTGATTAGTATTACTATTTAATCCTTGTCTTATTACCTCTCTAATAAAAAATAATGCAACGTTCTATCTTCAACAAGAATTTTTTTACAAGACTAAAATGAAGGGTCTGCGAGCGCACGCGACGCTTAATGTTATCCCAGCGCTCAGGTAGAGACCGTTTTTTACATTGAATTTTTTACGTTTGCAAGTAATCGCTTGCCTATTGGGACGGAAGCGGGAAGGTGCGGGAAAGAAGAGGCATTGGAACCAGTTACAGTCGGACAGTAGTATAGATGTAAGGCCGGTTTAAAACCAACTAAACCAATGCGTTTAAAACAAAATAAACCAATTTTTTTTTTTCGATTTAAAACGGTTGGTATTGATGAGTATGTTTTTCTTAATTAAAACTATATTTTCTTGATTTTACCGAGGTAGGGATATAACGGAGTACCTGTGTAAAGACTTTTTAAGTGTGTGATATACTGATATTGATATACCTACTTAGCGAGTTTAGAACTAGTTGGTCCGTCCTACCAAGCGTAGGTTAATACCTACCAATAGAGTTTATATTACTTAGGTAGGTAATCCTACCTAAGTTATATAAACTCTATTGATAAGTTAAAACTCTGTGTTGGTAAATAAAGATTTTTTTCATTGTTTTCAAACGATATAAATAATCAATTTGATTCGGTTTAAAATCAAACTCACTCGCACTCTCATTGACGTCGTCACTCGTGACTCGACGCAACGTTGCCAAACTCGCCTACCCTACACATACACAGTTCTTTTATTTTTGTAGGCGAGTTTTCAATCGTTTAAAACGATTTATTTGAGGTTTAAAACCGCAAAATTCTATTTAATTGGCCCCACAAATTTATTTGTGGAAGGAGTTTCGGAAATTTTGAGCGATAGTGACTGAGTAAATACTAAAAGACTTTATATTGAACTAATTTGGGTAATGCGCTGTGCCCCCGCTTGTGTCTGTGTTTGTGATCCACCTTCGACCTGCGACAACGAGTTAGCTGGCTATACTTCAAGTGAGTGCATGTAACTTTAAATTTAGCTTTCATTTATTTGGTGCGAACACAATCCCTCACTTTCAATTACCTATACTTATTACCTTCTTATAAATTTCTACCTACTTATCTTACAATCGCAAACTGCTTCTACAAGTTTATTTAAGTGAGTAAAAAAACACTATTCAAGAACATACATAATATAATACGTATAAAAAAAAAATTTACGCGCTAACACTTTTTTACGCGATTGCACCTACGCGGTCGTCACAAACACCTAACTTCAGAGAGGCAAAGATGCTTTGCTAGCTGTGTAAGACAGTTGTTATTTATTCAAATTTGCTTTCTATCCGAGTGTCTCTACCTAAAAAAGGTTCTCTACCTGGAAGATGACGTGATAACGCTCACAGACCCTTCAATTTAAAGTCTTGTAAAAAAATCTTGTAGAAGATAGAATTTCTTTTATTAGACAGGTAATAAGACAAGTATAAATATTAATCACCAAAAAAAATACGTATATGGGGAAATTTATTTGATAAAACAGGAAATTTATCAAAAAAAATGTAGAAAATATTCAAAATTTAAAAATATTTTTTTAATTTAATGACTTTTTTTTATGCCATGTTTTTATTTGCTAAGCATCATCTGATCTTAGCCACCATAACTGTTTATATTTCAACTAAATACTCGCAATGGTTCAAAAAAATTTTTTTTTTTTAAGAAAAAGATTCTGTCGTAGGTATATTCTGTAGTAAATATAAACCATCAATAATAAAGCATTTTTTTTTAATTTTTTTTTGGTGACAAATTTAGTCTGGCTTCACCCCTTTTCGTTTGTGCACTTTATCCAGGGACACACTGCATAATATTTAAAATAACTTACTTGGTAATTCGTCATCACTATCGAGTATTTCTTCCAAAGTTTTGGTCTTAGACTTCTTTGCGTTCTTTGATGGTTTCTTCCTCATGATAGTGAACTGCAGGTACAATGTTCACCAATTAAAAATGTAAAAGAATATTTATATCCTTATGTTTAGAATGATATTTCTGTGAAG
Source organism: Mamestra configurata (assembly GCA_002192655.3). Classification (NCBI taxonomy): domain Eukaryota; kingdom Metazoa; phylum Arthropoda; class Insecta; order Lepidoptera; family Noctuidae; genus Mamestra; species Mamestra configurata. The sequence goes on from NDFZ01005405.1 coordinate 722,203, forward strand.
TTTGGTAAACACCAAGCAATGCAATGTGACAACTGCGCTAGCGCACAAAATAACAAGGTGACAGAACAACATGGTAGTGTTGCCAACTCTTTTCTTATAGCAAACTACCGGTGGCCTTTCCAGTAATCTTTTAGATTGGTCACAATTTTATTTTATAAAATTTGAGTGAAAAAACCTTTTTATCTAATAACCTACCTATAGACAAAAGCCAGTCTAAACGAATGTAAAAATCTCCTTCACCTACCTAAGTACATTATTAAGTCGAAGTCCGATTTAAAATCGCGCTTCCTCAATCATTCATTTAGTATACATATTACTTATTGCAATTAGTTAATAAGTTTTTTTTGGTTACCTACTTATCAAGTCATCAATTTAGTAAACTGATGAAAACATTCCGCTTCAACCAAAACTTTCCATTCTGGATTTATGGAAATTTCAGTAAGATGGCAGCACTGACAATGCTATACGGCTAGGGCTGCCAACATTTTCTTCAACGAAAAATAGTATGTTTCAAAGAGGTATGTTTCAAAGTAAACTATAAAAATATACAATAATAAAAGCCTTTATTCACTGACCATACTACATTAAGACTTATTTGCTACTTAAAAGACATTTTTCTTAAATTTAAGTTTGCAACAAAAATAAATGAAAAATGTGAAAAAAACAATCTTTAGCAACTACCATGGCCAACTTCTTTGTTGGTAACAGGTTATCCTTCGGCATAGGCCTCCCCCAGTTTCCTCCAATTGTCTCCGTCTTGAGCAAACCTTCTCCATCCTTTTGGTAAGTCGTCCTCCCATCTTTTGATTTGACGTCCTTGTTTTTTCCCATTTCGAGGATACCATTTCATTCGTCTTCGTCCATTTTCCTTAATCTGTCCTCATTATGTCTCAGTTTTCTTATTGTTTGTTCCTTTGTTCCTTCCTACCTTTATTCTTTTCCTAATTTTTGAACTTGTCCACCGGTACCGTAACCTTATGTTCGGCATGCTTCTATCCATGCTGCGTTGGCAGACTAAAAGTTTTTAGCTATTTTGCTCGTAGCAGGCCAAGTTTGGCACCCATGAGTGAGACATGGGAGGATGCATACGTTGTACAATTTTTTGTAATAATTTCTTTTAGAGACCGTACCTTCCAAGTGTTGCTTATTCTTCTATCTATTTCTTTGGAGTATTGGTCTTAATTGACATTAGTTGTCCTAAATATAAATATTCATCTACATAATATTCAATAATTTCATGTCCTATTTCTATATTTTCCTTTGAAGTATTCGTCATTACTTTGCTGACGATATTGTCATATTTGCTGAGAGACCAGACATTTTAAAAACTATGATACAACAATTAGATCATGAAAGCTGGAAAGCAGGTGTATCCATGAATCCAACGAAGACTAAAGTAACAAAAATATATTTCACACATATATAACATGTGAAATAAATTTTCAAAAAAATGTATTTTATGGTGTAGCAAAAATAGGCAAAGATATATTTGTTACTTTTTTATTTTAATAATAACTATATTTGTTTGCACTTCTTGCATTTTTTTTTTTGTGTAAAACTAAAGACTTTTGTTTTACACAATTAGTGTAATTTATGCACATTCAATTTTTACACTCTTTTCCACTCAGGTTTCTTTTTGTATTTTTCTTTCATAAGCAGTTCGGAGTTAGCAGCGTATAGAGGTATGCGGTACAGAGAGTAAAGTCCCGCATACCTCCACCGAGAAGGGGAGGATCCTCTGAAGCAGACGGTTGTTTGGTCTAGTGGGCAACTGCCCGATAGTTGATATTCGGACTGTTGTATATGTTCAAATCGCACGGACAACTTTGGTTGCGCGATGCAGGATTTCGATGTTAGTTCGTCGTAGATAGCGCTGAAGTTTTTCATGTGGCGGTATTGATGCCGCTACAGGCGCTCTTGAACTTAACGCACTTTCGTTATCGCTACCACTTTCAGTAGGTAACTAATTTATTTAGGACTACAACTTCTCATAAGAAAGAACAATACAAGATAAGAGTTTTAAGTTAGTAATGTACATTGTGAAAAAATAGAAATCTGCACATAATTCTATAGCTCTCTTTACTCAGATACTTCAAAATTAGAAACAGAAATTAGATACAGCAGGAGATCCCTCCCATAACGGGATATGAAATACACCAAGTGCTAAAGACGATGCACTACAATAAGAGTCCTGGCGAAGATTGCGCTACAATAGAAGCCTTGAAAATGGGATCTGCATATTACTCCCACACCTCACTTACCTTTTCAATGCAATCTAAACAGGCCAATTCCCTACCTAAATATGCCATTTAAATAATAACCATATGCCCAAAAACAAGGAGACAAAAGCAATTTAATAACTACAGGCCTTTTAGACTAATCTCACATATGTATAAGGCGTTTATCAAGGTCATCCACAACCGCATAGATGCAAAACTAGACTCGCACTAACCACCAGATTGTATTGGAACATCATTCAAAATCGATAAAGGGGTAAAACAGGGTGATCCGCTGTCTCCTGAACTGTTTACTTGTACCCTCGAGGAGGTATTCAAGAAACTTGCAAATGCTTGGGCAACGTGTGGTGTGGGCAACGGCATTCCGATTGGTGGTAAAGTGCTATCAAAACTTCGTTTTGCGGATGATTTTGTTCTTTTTGCTTCCACGTCAGATCAACTACAACAAATGCTCCAAGAACTGGGCCTCATGTGTACCCTGCCTATTCTAACTTATGGCGCTCAAACTTTGTCTTTGACTGAGGCTCAGAAGTCTAAACTCAAGGTTTACCAAAGATTCATGGAGCGCAGCACTTAAAAATCAAACTCACCAATCGAATCCTCAACACAATAATACGATCTAGGACAGGCATCGTCGACGTTGGTAACAAGTCTGCGAGGCTCAAAATGGGACTGGGCAGAAAGAAAGAAACGCTGGCGTGACGATTAAGACTCGTTCCTGACGGATTGGCCCGAGATGGCAAAACACAAAGAGCGTTGGAAAGCAATGGCTCCCCCATTGCTTTCCAACGCTCTTTGTGCCTAGCCTTTACCCAGCACCTTAACTTTAAGCCTAAGCTTTAACCTATGCCCAGCAGTGGGACAATATAGGTTAGGGATAAAAATGCGGAACAGGGTGTAAAGTCCCGCAAACCTCCATCAAAAAGAAAAGATCCTCCGACCAGACGGTTTTTGTGTCTGATGGGCAACTACCCTATAGCAGACCTAGTGATGAGCAGTACCTACCTAGTGATTCCGATTCTAATAAAACTCCTCTTCGAAAGAAAAGTTTCCATTTAGCTGTTTACTACTGTTTTTTGCATGGGTAAGCTTGGCAACCCTGTCTTTATATCACATCACATCTGTCCGTAGACAGAGAATGCTGTCATGGGAAATTACTTTACTCTATGGTCATGGGGGACTTTTTGGCAAGTGAAGTTAACGGCCGTTTTAATTTTCGTAAATTGATTCCTAGTGGCTATTGTGATGTGATGTAAATTGGTGTAGTTTTGTGACTGCGTGGACACTTACGCACGTGGAAAATATATGGAGTAATTTTATTGTAGTATTGACTACCTTACTCGAAACTTGCCGAGAAGGCCGAATCGATATATTTGTTATCAGATACTCCAAAAAACCATCAGAATGTGTTACATACGCATTCTAATGCAAAACACAAGAAATTGAAGACTATGACTTTAACCAAAGATATGACTTAAAGGTCTTTGCAACCAAGTAGAAAACTATATAAAAAAAACATCTGTCATGGGCAGAATATTGTCGAAGTCGACATTGTCATCAATTGTCATGTATAAACGTATAGGTAGGTCATTATAGGTACATATCGGCATTTGGACTGAATACCCGGCAATACCCAGCAAAATAATCCAGTTTTTTACATACCGGCGGAATTTACATGAGGTTGTTCGCGGATTTGATATTTTTTTTACAAACAATATTAGGAATCTAAATGGCTGTCATTGCCACTTATTAATATTACTGATAAGGATAACACTGACATCAGCTATCAAATGTTACCTATCACTTGAATGCCTTGAAAATGTAGCAGATCTGTTATTCTAGGTGTAATATTCTATCGATTGACTTATTTTAATCAACAAGATATTGGGGTGAGATACAATACTGCTGTGTTTATGTGAAGAAGAACTGATGCTTGAGCTGAAAATGAAGCATGAATTTGTAACACTAAACCATGTGCAAACACATTTAATAACTTATGGGAATCCTTTTGATTGCAATGGAAAAGATGTGATTGTTTGCATTACTGGAAACCCAGGAATACCCGATTTCTACATAGAATTTGCTGCAGAATTACATAAGTCAACTGGATTGCCTTTGTGTGTCATAGGTAAGACATCACACAAATTGATAAAATTTAAAAACGATTTATTAGTTACAGCAATTTTTTTTAATATTATAAGTATGAAAGTTATTATGTAAATGTGTAATATTGTTAAAGGTCTTAAAAAACCTCAAATTTTAAGAACTTTTCTACCCCATCTCAAAACAATGTTCCAATAGAGTGAAGTGTTTTTCGACTAGCCCATCTGTTGCGGAATGTTTCAGCTATACAATGTTAAAATAAAACAGAGTTTAATATCAATGTCAAATTTCAACACTCTCAAAACTATTGCTACTTGCTGTAATTTCATCGTAGTAGTAAGTCCATCTTAGTGCCCGTCCTTTAATCACGTGATGTTTTTGTAGAATTTTTCAACACAGCCTTCCCCCTTGGTGATACGTGGTAAGGTTTAAGAATAACCCCCTCCCCCCAAATCACATGTATTTTTTTAGTACCTACCTACAAAGAATCCAATTTTTTTTTTAAATAATTTTAAATACAGGTATTAAGTATAATCTAATTTTATTTGGACCATGATAAAAATGTCTAGACAGAAAAGTTGCAGGTACATGTATTTTTTAGTACCTACAAAGAATCCTATTTTTTTTTTAAATATCTTTATATACAGGTATTAAATATAATCTTATTTTATTTGGACCATGATAAAAATGTCTAGATAGAAAAGTTACCGATTGTTTTTGACTGAAATAAAAATAATATTTAAGGAATGGTGTAATCATGCGAAAAACATGTATTATACTAGTACATGAACATATTTAAACAAAATACACATGATATCTTGCTACACCCCTCACCCCTTTTGTGATGTTTCGTGATTTTCGCCAAACACCCCACTTCGAGCCTCATGTGATTAATGGACAGCCCCTTATGCACTTGACCATTTTTTTTTACTAATATGTATTTAATATACCCACCCTTCTTGACACTCTGTTTCTTATTTTTATTAAATACCTTTTTTACAATAAGTTTATTTATTTTCAGGGCATGCTGGTCATGATGTAGTTCCAGATGAACAGTCCAATGTTCTAAAAGGTCAAGAGCATCTGTTTCATCTAGATGGTCAACTTAAACACAAGCTTGAACTAATCAATAATTATGTAGATAAGCAAAGCAAATTACATTTAATTGGCCATTCCATTGGATGTTGGTTGACTTTAGAACTGCTCCGAGATAATGAGAATTTAGTAATGCGACTTAAGTCAATTAATCTATTATTTCCAACTTTACAAAAAATGGCTGAAACCAGGAATGGTAAATTTTTAAATAACTTTCTCAGGAAGTTTCATAGTATCTTACTGGTACTATACTTGTTGGTAAGTCTATTGCCAACTGCAATAGTCACCTTCTTAGTGGGAATATATTTAAGAATATACTTATTGCCTTCACAATATTTAGAATACATTCTGAAGTTTTTAAATCCAAATGTTGGAGAAAAGATATTATTTCTAGCCTATGATGAAATGGATACTGTTAAAAGTTTAAATGTTGAAGTATTAAACAATATTAAGCATTTAACTAATATTATTTATAGCAGTAGAGATAACTGGGCTCCAGTCTCATACATGGAAGACCTGCACAAGCAACAACCAGAAATCCCTATGAAAGAAGTAAATATTGATCATGCATTTGTTTTAAAATCATCAGAAAGAGTAGCTGAAATGGTGACACAGTTTATAAATACGAAACTTTAATGTGCTTGTTATGTAACTAATATATTGGTGGTAGAAATCAAATCAAAGGCATCAAATTATCCAAAACCATCAAGATATTGTACAATTGTTTTTTTTTTTCGCATAGCTCCGAAAATGGAATTGTTCGATTCTGTGTCAGTGATAATACTTTGACCTTAAGCTGGCCTACCGTAGTTCGGAATTTCAATAAAATAAGAGGCCACAAAAGTCTACTCCTGTACTTATGTTCAATAAAAATGTAATAAATAATTCATAAGAATATACTTTCAAGACTAATTACGACTACTTACCCAAATAAATAAATAAAAAGATTTCGTACACTCTTTAGCACTAGACAATGCCAGACATTGTACCAAAGCCTACTTACGGGCGCTTTTTATATCGCAGGGCAAAAAAACGCGCATCCCTTGTGCGTCTTGTTATAAAGTGCACAGTTGAATTAACGACTCTCAGCCCTAAGTTGAGCGTTCAAATCCAGCGCCCAAAAAAACGCCCAGTGTGAACGTGGGTTCAATCGAAACATTCCAAAGTTGTTGATATGATTGACTGTCGTTATTTGCTATGTTAGTGTATTGCAAATAAACGAAACGTTCCTGTTTTATCCATAATGTTGTTATAATTATAATTGGATTAATACGATCACGATTAGATTTGCGCGATGTACAGAACAGGTAAAAGTAACACTTTTCAAGGCTTATTGTCAAAGTTTGTACACGGGCAATCTATGGGTCAGATCGCTGGATGTCCTGCGCGTCCAATATAACAATGCTTTCAGGATGTTGTTGAGGCTACCTCGTTACTGTAGCGCGTCGGAAATGTTTGCGCAAGCACGTACCGACGGTTTCTACGCAATCATACGAAAGAAAACTTCGTCGCTACTGAGGGAGAGAGAGAGAGAGAGTGAGGGACAGTCAAAACAGCAACCTGAAAACTAGCTGAGAGCTTCGGCTCTCCGATTGTACAGCAGATTGAATTGAATNTTGCGCGATGTACAGAACAGGTAAAAGTAACACTTTTCAAGGCTTATTGTCAAAGTTTGTACACGGGCAATCTATGGGTCAGATCGCTGGATGTCCTGCGCGTCCAATATAACAATGCTTTCAGGATGTTGTTGAGGCTACCTCGTTACTGTAGCGCGTCGGAAATGTTTGCGCAAGCACGTACCGACGGTTTCTACGCAATCATACGAAAGAAAACTTCGTCGCTACTGAGGGAGAGAGAGAGAGAGAGTGAGGGACAGTCAAAACAGCAACCTGAAAACTAGCTGAGAGCTTCGGCTCTCCGATTGTACAGCAGATTGAATTGAATTGAATAGATTGTGAGGAGGTTGATATTTACTAACACTAGGCAATAAGTTTTATGTATGTTACTAACACTATTATTTATTTATTACAAGTGTCTACTGTAGCTCTAGCAAGACTAATTAGTAATTACAATATAAGATTACTTAAGCAGTAGATGGGTAGTTCTGTTCACTGAGTGGGTACCGGTGTAGCCATATGTAGAACGCCGATTAGAAAGGTCAAGGAAAACACTATCGTCATGGGTAGATACATAATAAGTCTTGTCGGTATTTATAATAAGGTACGTAGGTTCATAATAAGTATGATATGTGATATCCGGGAAAGAGATTAAATAAAATACTTTTATCTAACCACTCTTTGTTTGACCAAGGAGATACCTCTATGGCATCGTCACAAGGTAGGTTTAGACCAAACGAACCCTAGAACAAGGTTCAATACAATTTTATTGAATGGTGTGTATATTAATGGTGTGTTCGTTCGTTTGATCCAAACGTTCCAAACGACGACATGAAGTTTTGCAGTCACGTTTTTCGCAACCGTTCGTTTCTTTTAGGTATCAATTCGAAAAACTCGATTGTGTGATATTTAGGATTGTTACATATTGTATTTTCTTATCTGTGATTTTAATAAGATTAATAGTTGTAGTATCAACTCTCAATAAATGTATGTGCGGTAACAAGTGGGGATGGCGCTCTACTCCTTGTAGAGTCGACGTAATTACCACCAAGTGCCGTGTGTACCCAAAAACCTAATTAAACTGTATTATTTATCTAAAGGCTAGCTACTTCATGCGTGATTTGAACAAATCACATTTTGTGATGATGAATAAAGATTATGATCATGGATCAGCATCGATGTTTCTAGCGTATTAGGTATACCTAATTGCAGTTAAGTGTCACTTATCGATTTTACTAGATTTTTCGAGCAAAAGTTATTCGTTGACTAACTAATACTAGAATAGATAAGTGGGTAAGGCCGATAAATTGACCTCATGTAACATAAAAGTATAAGTTACCGGGTAACTTAAAAGTAACATAAATTTTTCTAAGG